>JBCEWB010483023.1:0-19424 GCA_039654565.1 Peronia peronii | reverse complement strand
ACACACACACACACACACACACACACACACACACACACACACACACACACACACACACACACACACACACACATAGAAATATGGAAGTCCCCGAAACAGATATTTTCATCTCTTGATGCACTTCGAATTTCAGTTCTAAAGTTTAACATTGCGCTTGGCAGGCAAAGTGTTAAGGAAAGCAAAACATCACAAACAAAGACAACAGAAGAATCTCACACCACGCTCAGACTAAGACTTGGAGCAAGGGATTCAAGAGATGTGGTAATTTATTCTGGCAAAAAATTCGTCTCTTTCGTCTCTGACGAGTTTCATTTTCAGCACTATTTATTTTGACCATTACAGTAGTCAAGAAAGATTTTCCCTCCGGGCAACCAATATGCATAATTTATGTTTTCTGGCATGCTGATTTCAAATCTGAAACCCGTTTTCTCCTATCATGTCACATTTTTTAGTTATTGGCCATTTTATGTCTAAAAAATATTTTTTTTTATGCAATATTGAATATATATTTTGTCCAACAAAACCTCCAGTTGTAAAGTGATCATGGGAATTATGCAATAATTAAAATAGAAGAATGAAATGATGCAATGAACTACTGTAGGCCTGAGAATCACCTTCAGTGATGCAATCAAGGTGGTATTTTGTAATATAATGGGCCTATTGTTTTATTGTGCCCCATATTGTAGAGGGATGTCAGCACTCTAAGCTCTACTTCACTAATGTTGTTTACTGTTACAAAGAGCACTAGATTGAGAGGCTGTGTACATCATTTTGATGTAAATAGAAAATTTACTCCACAAGATCAGCGCAAAAGCTGACAAGTAACAGGAAACTTGCATACAGACATTACTTTGGATGTAAAATTGGCAATCAAGACAAACCATGGGCACCTCATGTGAGTTGCATGACTTGCTATTCTGGAATATTGAAGTGGTTTAATGGCCAATGACAGAAATTGCTTTTTGCTGGATATGACAGAAAATGTCTTTTGCTGTACCCATAATCTGACGTGAACAAACAGATCATCATACTGACTGTTTCTTTTGCATGACGAATATTGCGGGTTTCTCAAAGTAAAACAAGTCAAATATTGTATACCCAAACTGCCGATCAGCATTGAAACCAGTGCCTCATGACGAAGAGAACCTGTGTTTCTTCCAACTGCAGGCCTGCTTGATGATAGCAATAGTACTGATGATGAATGTTTCAATAGTGTTGCGGATGATGAAGACGAATTTGAAGCAGAAATTGGTGAAAAGATGCCGCACTTAATTCAAGAAGAGCTTCCTCTCGATTACAGCAATAGAATCCTTTACCAGAATAACTGTGTTGTGTAGTCGCCACACAAATCTTGCATCCGATTTTCAAATGGAGGATGAATTAAAATGATGTTTGCTTCTGTAATGATATTAAGGAGGGGGGAAGGGGGGGGGGGGTGCGCGTCCTGGAGGGGATTTTTTTTTATGATTAAAGATAGACTATTTTAACCTTTTCCATCGAATTCGGCATGTTTAAATTCGAGGAAAATACTGAAAAAAATCGACTTTTTCAAATGGTTGCCATGGCAACGCCGCCATCTTGGATTTTGACATTTCGAAAATGGCTAAATTCAAAATTTATCTAGTCCGCCAAATTCTCACAAAACTTGATGAAACTTGGTAAACATATTGCTTGACATAACATCTAAACAGTTACATATTTTCAGCTCTTCCTATGCAATAGAACATTTTCTAGAAATTTTTGAAAATGCCATGTAACAAAAAATCAAATTTTGCCTTTTTTCATACTAAAGACCCATTGCTCTCTAAAACTTACCAACCGAATGGGCGGCACATATGTATGTTTTTTGGTCTTGTTATGAAAATGACGAATGCCAAATTTGGTTAGAATCGGTTTCGAAGCAAAAAAGTAGATAGCAAAATATTGTCAAAAAACAAAAAAAAAAAAAAAAACAAAAAAACAAAAACGGGTTTTGAGAAAAACGCGTTTGAATTTTTTTTTTTTCAGCGAAAAATGGACATGGTGAATTTTTTGTTCGGCTTTCAGCCTCGGAACAGCACTGTTTTACACACTAGTCATCTCTTCATGACTTCTGTGTCTCTTGTTGCCATTTTTCGGCTTTCTGGGCTATCTTTTCTCAAATTTTGCTCCCTACCCCCCATCATTATAAGGGCTCTCACAGAGTAAATACCGGGTTCTTGAGGGGCTATATGTGCCCCCACCCTCCCCCCATATCTTTTTTTGTCCAAACCAAGAGTGTCTTGACCTTTACTATGCATGGCATATAGTCCACAACTAAGCTCTGAAGCACCAGAAAGATAGGAAAATTTCATAATTTATAGGACGCGGAAATTCATTTTAGAACACTTACACTGATGATCTGCATGACCACCAGTTGTTTTTTCGCCTCATAATGGTCATCCAGTGTCCATCCCTGGCACTAGGATTCATGATATTGCTAGAAGAGGTCATAATCAAGTGTCTTATGCACTTTTTGTCTATATATAATCACATAGCGATGATCTACGACTACATGTAGCAGCCAGATGGAGCCAAATCCTGATTGACAGTAGGTTAGGCCTACCATTGAATGACCATTGGTCAAACACGTTAGAATGGACATATCCACTTTTTGATACCATTTTTACACGCAGAAAAGGCATGGCTTTTAAGAGAAAACAAAAATCCAAAATCGCATTTTTTTGTTTTAGCTAAATCCATATTTCAGGACGCCCCCCCCCCCCTCCCCCCTTCCGGAATGAGTGGAGACTGTTTACAGAGATTCAAGGAAGGCAAGTTTAAAGCTGTACTGTTACACAATGGCAACGTTAAGCCTTATATGCCATTGGCGCATGCAGCATGAATCAATAGACCTTCTTCTTAGAGTGTGCCAGTACGCTGGTATTTACAGTGGTACACTTGCTTACAATTTTTTTTACAAATGTGGTAATCTCAAAGTAAGTTTTCTTCTTGGACTGCAGAGGAGATATACCAAACACACGTGTTTCTTGTGCCTTTTGAATAGTCGTGATGATGCCAGTCATTACATTAGAAAACAATGGCTAGAAGGGAATGGTAATGTAATTGGCAGGTACAATGTTCAGCATATGCCTCTAGTAAATCCATAGAAAGTTTTCTGCCGCCGCTTCACATAAAACTGAGATTAATGAAGAACTTTGTCAAAGCTATGGACAGAAATGGAGACAGCTTTCAGTATCTCAGGCAGAAATTTGGAGGCGACAGAAGTCAAGCAAAACTAAAAGAAGGTATTTCTGTGGACAAACTAAATCCACTTGAACATGCATCCTGGGAAGCCATTTATTTGGTTGTGGAAAATTTATGGAAAATTACAAAGCCGACAACTGCATGACATGCTAAAAACATACTGTCAGTTGGAAGCTCGAATATATTTTTAAATGCACTTTCTGCATTCTCATTTCGACTTTTTCCCCTCCAATCCTGAAGATACCAGTGATGAGCATGGTGAGAGGTATCACCGACATATAAAAGTGACTGAAAACAGATATCAAGGCAAGTTTAACCCCAACATGATGGGGGATTACTGTAGGTTTCTTCAATGTGAAACTGACACTCCACACAAGCGAAAGTGCAAGAACCTCAAACATTTCTGATTTATTCAAACGATGCTGCTAATCTGTAAATTCTAAAATTATTTTAATAGATAATCTATGGACCCTTTATCAGTTTTTTTAGCACTTTGAAATGTCATAAATACTGATTAAAATGTATCTGTGGTTTACTTTTATTCACAGCAATATTTCTCTGTTTTATGTTACTAAGTAAAAATGGGAATCCTGAATATCATAAAAACCTGATGTCGTAGCTTAAATCTGACTTGAGATATGAAATCAGCGACCCAAAATTACTTCAAAGCACATCATGTTTTCCAAGACGCAGACAAAAAGTTGAAATTTGTCGACCAGTGTTATCGATACCATATTTTTAGTTCCAGCTCAGAAACTAAAAGAATTATCACATTTTTATCGCAGCGGTGGATTCTTCAGCAAAAAATTCAGTAACATGCCAAGTTTCATTCCCATACAAAAATTGAATACCAAGTTATGGCAATTTCCCAGAAAAACTCACCATGAAACAGTTCACTTTTTGAAATATTTTTCTATATAAGCATACTCCATTTATACCTACCTTTAAGATCCCGTAACTTTTTAAAATTTATGGATGGATTCTAAATATTCTAAAAAGAAAAAAAAAAAAGAATTAAATGATGCTTTGAAGAGATAGCACTTTCCAGTGCACAAAATCAAAAACAGTTAATTTAAAAAAGAACTGTTTCATTAGCACTGACAAATAATGAACTGTCTCTAATAATATGGGAGAAGTATTCTTCATCAAACTACATACATGTAGTTCCCGGTCGGTTTCGGTGTTTTTGAGCTTTTCAACCTCCTGTCGTGGTGGTTATCTCAGCTTGATGTAGTTCCCATCCTAGTCATTTCACGTTCAAGAACGCACAGACTGAGTGATGACCTGAGGTCATTGTAAATTTCCTCCATCAGTCTTCAATTATTTTCATCCTCATTTAAATCCTAAAACAACGGTTTGACCTTTCCAAATACGGCACTGGTATTGATGGAGTTGTGGAATCTATTGATTTTAATTCAGAGAAAGATCACGAAAAAGATTGTATTAAAATATATTTAACCCGTGCTTTTGTTGTTTCCAAACGAAAAACTCCAGGATTCACGTGTCTAAAATTGTTTATTTCAAGCAGCATATCTCATTTACATCATGATTAGTTCAGACTAAAAGCTTAGATGAAATATTTTTCAATCTCTTGTCACATTATCCAAAGTCGCGAACAAAGTAAACATGAGTACGTTTGACTGACTGGGTTAGACTGCCATTTTAATCATACGGATCACAGTTAGACTCTCCAGATCTGAAATTCAAAGAACCCTTAAACCTTAAATTATTATTTATGTTCCATGATAACCCAACATTGTTTTAATGACATTTTTTTCTCCACAAATTTCGTTATGACAGGGTCAGATAATAAAAACTTAAAGAGAAGAAGAAGAAGAAGAAGAAGTCGAAGAAGAAGAAGAGGAAGAAGAAGAGAGAGAGGAAGAGGGGAGAGGAGGGGGGGGGGGTGTGTGCACAAAATTGGACCATATTAATTTTCAAAGTCGTACAGTGTCAAAATAATATGTCTTCAATTCAATAATTAGTTTCCATTGTTGACTTTTTGGATACATCCTTCAAAAGAAAAAAAGAATTTTTTTTTCGCCTCCATAATGGTGCCTTGACCTACAAAAAATGATCACACATTTTTTTTTTTTTTTAGTCATTCTTGCACAATGAAAAGGTCAAAGTCATACGATTCAGTCACATTCACATTATGATACAATTTCTGCGGATGATTTCGGTCTCTGCACTCGAATTTTGTGGTGCAATGAACTCGTTCGGAATGTCCATGTGGCGAAAACTCAGTTAATGGCAGCTGAAATTCTTTGTGATCAAAGGCACAAAATTAATGGTAGGCCTACTTGTCTTTTAAATCAAGATGCGTCGAAAGTTAATCAATCTATCCTATCTGACATTGTTGTTGCATACATAAGCTTTTGTTGTATGCGTTCTTCACAGTGCAGTATGTTCTACAGTGTAAAAAGAGCAGGGTGTCCTTACCACTTGAGAGTTCACAAAGTTAAATGAAAGGAACCTTGAGCATCACATGTGATCATAAATAATTAAGATTCCGAATGAATCCATTTGGATTGTAAGCTACTTGCATTGTACTGCATTTCGTGAACTTTCAGCCCGATATTTTGTACATTTCTTCACCGCTATTTGTATCACTCGCACTACTGTCTATTGTCGTTTTCTGATTTAGTTTTCTTGTGGTTACTTTGTTAACTTCTGATTAAACCAATTTGAAACAAAATTCTGTCATCTTTCAGAATGTCGCTCTGTAGCTAGGCAGTTTTCTTTAAGGAGATCTCACTCAAGCATACCAAGTGTCCTCTTTGTATATTAATATTAATTCTAGATATAATAAGAGTGTCAGTCTTCAAACTACTGTAATAATGACAAGACAACTAGTGGAAAGATATCAGAGGAATTCACCGCTCTAATAAAATGGAAGGAACTAGACAATGATAAGTTAGATTTAAAATTCTACCTTTCAGGACAATTTGAGCCTGCTTTTGAGGGCTGAATATAGATGCTTTTAAGGAAGGGGACATCTACAGACTGAAAAAAATATCTCAGACTCAGAGCCGACAATGGCATCGGTCACCTAATTAACTTGATAATGTAATTCAGATAATCATCCGCTAGATCTACGTTCTCCATTTAAAAAAAAAACAAAAAAACTTTTATTTCTCTCTCGTTTTCTGCAGGGAGGTTTATAAGCAACAGCAAGAAATGACAAAATCAGGGCACAAATATAATTTAGGCCTATAATATAAGCGTTTCGGGAGAAAATGTTTACATTTATACAAGAGAAAAGCCTCTTGCCATCATAAAAGGAGTTAATTCTATTGAAAACGAGTGAGCGAGAGAGAGAGAAAGAGAGAGAGAGAGAGAACGAGAGAGAAGGAGTTTGCATGAACGATAAGAGCAACTGATTTTATTCGTGACTGCATGAGGGCAATTTCCAAACATCTGTTAAACGTGAGCAGTAAATTATCGGCAATAATTATATAAATCAGGATTTAGCCTTGGACGATTTTACGGTCATTACATGCTGACAGCGCATGCACAGCTCATGTTAACTATTTACCACGGTAGAAGATCCTCCCCTGTCGGCTGCATGATATCCTAACTATGTATGGGTTCAGTACATCGATGGACCCAGCACAATGCGAAAAAACGGGACATTGAGAAGTGACCTGGGTCATGACACAGTAACCTAATTGTGTAAAACACAACTTGATCTAGTGAATACACGACAATCAGTATGATCCCAAACCCATGTGCCTACTAGCTCTGTTTATTTTTTGGAGTATTTTTTTTTCTTTCAGTCATCTCCAACAAATATATTCTGAAAAGGTGCTGTGTGTACATGAGAGCCGTTTTCAGACGCCGAGTTTCTCAGCTTGGGTCATCGACGTTTCATAGCCTACTTTCGACTGCGCAGTGCGCACGTGTCCACTTTCCAACCGGTTTCTTCCAAGGACCGGTACTCCTGAGTACATTTCTACCAGTTGCATCATCGTTTTAACACGAGAGTTATCGTCCGCACCGGTCTTGTTCAATCCAACAGTTGGTTTGTCTTTATTGTCTAGCAGACGACATAGGTAAGTGTCCCGGTAAGTTGTAAGATCCGGTAGGTCTATTGCCACAGAAAATAACATTTCATCATCAGCCTTTACCAAAATAAGCAGTGTTGAAAACGCTTTGTAGATGATCTATGGCAGATTTTTTTTAAACGCAAATTTTCTTGATACTTATCTAATAGCATAGATCTATAGGACTGGAGGGTCAATGCGTCACGTCGGGTGTTCGCGTCACCTATGTCCGTATCATGTCAGACTGTACCCATTTGCACCAAAATCGGCTTATTTCTTCTGAACATAGAGCTATTGAAATCAGCCAATTTTGGTGCAAATTGGTACAATCTGACCAAAAATCTAGTCTAGATCAAGAGTTCAGGTATAGAAAAGATCAGTGCGTTAGGATGGTGTTCGCGTCACCCGATATATGTTCATCGTGTCAGATTGCATCAGTTTGCATCAAAATTGACTGGTTTTATCAACACATAAAGCTATTAAAATTGCCGAATTTTTGTTCAGATTGGTGCAATCTTTTATGATGTGAACACGGGTGACGCAAACACCCGCCCTAACGCATTGATCCCCCAGTATATAGTCTAGCATAGAGATCTATAGAACTGGAGGGTCAGTGCGTCACGTCGGGTCTTCGCGTCACCTATGTCCGCATCATGTCACACTGTACCAATTTGCACCAAAATTGGCTGATTTCTTCTGACCACAGAGCTATTGAAATAAGCCAATTTTGGTTCACATTGGTACGGTCTGATATGATGCTGACATAGGTGACGCGAAGACCCGACATGACGCATTGACCCTCCAATCCTAAAGATCTTGATCTGGTCAATTCTGTGTCTCCATTTCTTAAAATTTAGACATAAACACATCCAGATCTAGTTTTTAGATCTAGATCTAAATCTAATCTTTCAAATTGAAAAGACTATTTTATGATTGATAATTTTTCTTCCTTGAAAGCACTTGATATGAATGCCAAATGGGGTTGAGACACTTGGTCTAGATCTAGAGTCTAGATCTCTAGATCAATATCTAGATCTAATCTAGATCTAGATCTAAATGTTAGCAATGGATTTTTAATTTTCAGTGTGACGGTTTTAACTGTGTCATCATGTGTGGAATTTGGGCTGTGTTTGGCTCTGATGACAATGTCTCAGTGCAGTGTAATGCTGTACATATTATCACTCACAGAGGTCCAGATGCCTTCCGCATAGAAAACATCAATCATTTACAGGTATGGAAAGTGAAAACGAATGAAGATTGTAACTCCTCTGTCAATCATGGGAGAGAAAAGGTATGATGCAACTAAATTCTCCCATTCCACTTTGAAGTTCATTTATAAAACATTTTTGTATTCCAGATCAATATTATTAATTTAGCTATGAGGAAATAAAAATTACTTGCTACAAACTTATGATTTTATATGGATTACATAGATCTATACATTTTAAAAAATGAGAATGTTACAAAGACAAAAAATATATATGTGGATGGTCACCTCAGCGGACATGACTTATTTCACTTTATATATGATAGGAAGCTTCTAGGCATATATTATGACACATATGTATGTAATTAGAAAACAGTGCATCATCATTTGACTTATTTCAATTGAGAATCATTTGTGTGATATGCCAGCAAGTGGCACAGTAAATGGTAAAGAAGATTATCTGTTGTGTATTCTGTACTTGTAATAGATCTGTTTGCCAAGGTATTTTTATTTTTGTCTGCTCGTACTATAATAAAAGAACACTAAAGTAAAAGAATCAATGTCTGTCTGTCTACAAATATAAAATTTTAATACCCATCTTCATAATTTGAATAGGGGCCTTATTTGTGATTGATATGATTATACTGTAATGCATTTCAGAATTGTTGTTTGGGTTTTCATCGTTTGGCCATTGTGGATGATATCAGAGGCATGCAGCCAATGCGTCTTTACACACATCCCTTGATCTGGTTAATCTACAATGGAGAAATCTACAATCACAAATTGGTAAGTTAACCCCTTTGTCCCATATATGGCATATCTCGTACATCATGAAAGTGTATAAGTTGCACTGCCATGAGTACCAGGTATGGCATGGAAATTGCCGATATCACAGTTGCTCGACTCCTATATGCTGAACCATATACGTCATAATGGACATGCCCCTACAATGATCCTGTCCTAAGCAATAGCCACAGGCACTGGGTGAGTTTGGATTCAGCAATGAAAAATATGCATTTTGATATTTTTTGTTGTTGTAGTTTCTTTAGTACTGTGACCACAGTTGGCCTCTACAAACAGTTGAAGTCAGAATGTAAACAATTGTCTAGCAGACATCTGCAATCGCACCAAAGTGTCTGAAAAATGCTGTTGTGTATCCCTTTTTGATTTAAATGTGTGGATAGTTTGCTGGATGAAGAGCTGAAAGTGGTGAATATGAAGATTCTGGATCAGAATATGTGATGAGTGAGCCAGAGGGGGAAGCACTGAAAAGAGAATGGCCTCCAGCAAAGAAATCAAAGTCTAAACAGGCCTGCTGTTGATGCAGATGAAGAAGAGCCTCGTCATTTGATTGACACAGGAAATGACAACATTCCTGACCCTGACACCAGTGCTGTAAGTGCAAATTGACAGGAAATATAAAGCAACAGCATCTCTGAAAACTACATGATATCACCTTTCAGAATAGATCTATATCTACTTTATAGGGTTTATTCTTCAAGTAAAACTTGCATAGCCAGTATGAAGATATGACCCTGAAAATGCCTGGGACACTGATGCAGTGGCTAACCAAATAAGCCAAAATCAGTATTTCATCAGGCTCTAAAAATTTGAACACAACAAAGGGTTAATGACAGACAAAACATGGCAGATTTTTCCAAACACTTTGTCCTGTCTACCGCAAAAGGAACTTATCATTCTTTATCAGTTATGTAGCACTGCTGATGATTTCCTGTGTGATCATGTCACTGAAGTCTGAAAAGAAACAGTGAGATGGAAAAAAAATTCACTGTAGGTAACTGAAAGTTCTCAACTTTTAACATATTTAACCTTCTGAATTCTTTTAGAAAACTGAGGCTGAATTTGACAACAGAAAAGAGAACTTAGACATAGGCTCTATCTGATTTGAAGATAATACGGTACAATGTCACCCTATGGCTTAATAGACATATATACTCCATATAAAAAAATGTGTTAGCAATGCGTCCCATTTAAAGATAATATTTAAAAAATAGAAAGTGTTGTCCGAGTTTTCAGTGCAAATGTTTTTATTTTTTTATAATTGTCATGTGATATTATGAAGAATGGCATGAAGAACATTTGCACGTAAATCATGATCTTTTCAGTTTTTCATCAAAACAACACATTATGTCTTATTTTAGTGACATTTAGTGGTTTAGAATCCATGAGCCAGTGAATTGACAAAATATGGCTCAATAGAATGCCACATACAGAACAGTTACTATGATTAGTTTCGAATAACGAAAGAATGACTGGACGTCAATGAATTGATTTTCAATGGTAATGCTTTGTTTCCAATCCTTAAAAATCAGATTGTTGAAAAAAATGAATCAGTCAATAAAATGTGCTCTTAAAGTAATAATAGTGATAAATTCACAGCATAAATATTAAATTGAAATTAATATGTCATGCCTCAAAGACACATATGTCTCGCAGCCAGTCAAAATGAGATGTATGTCGATTTTTCACGATATGGAGTTTTTAGTATCATGTGAAAGCTTATTTCATATCCTTTCAGATAGTGAAAAAGTTTTCAGCTAGCTTTATTCTAGCCAGAGATATTGCAGTTTAAAGAGACAAAGGGGGACTCCTCAGCAGAGACCCAAATTCCGAGAAAATCGAGTTTAAATGAACGGTCCAATGCATAAATCTACATGCCTACCTCACAAAAGACCCGATTTTAGTAAAGTAATATTTATTAATCGAGGATAAGACCACTACCGTCCTGTTTGGAAATGAATGCACTTTTGATTTCTGCAATAAAAAAAAAATCCGATACCTGACCTGGTCGTCAAATTCAAAGCCCGATTTCTCAGTTCTAGCCCAGCGACTTATGTCTCATTTCGACTGGCCGCGAGATATGACATATTGTTTCAAAACTAATCAAGATGAGAGAGGATGCAAAACTATGCACTAATACCAAGTGAATCCTTACAACTCTTCCATTTTAGGAAGATCTCAAGATAGAATAGAAAAGATATTTTTTACAGTATGACAATCTTTATATCTTTTTGTTTTACAATTTTTGGTGAAAACCATATGTCTTTGCATTTTTTGGCCCTTTTGTAATTATCATTATGAGATAAAATTCAACTCATGCCCACAAGTCCTACACGATAATGCCCATGACTGCAGCATTGCACAGCTCTATATAGTGTCATATAGGTTTTGTGAAGTTGCACATAGAATGCATATCCATATAACTGAAATATGTACCCCATCATTTGTTTTCCTTCAGCTGGATAAAGAATATGATCTTAAACTCAGCACTGATGTAGATGGAGAACCCCTCATTCATCTGTATGAGAAGATTGGAGCTGAGGCAATGGCCAAACAACTGGATGGCGTGTTTGCTTTCTGCATCCTAGATGTTGCCAATAGAAAAGTCATCTTAGGAAGAGATACATATGGTGTCCGTCCCCTCTTCCGATTTGCTACAGACGAAGGTTTCCTTGCTGTATGCTCTGAAGCCAAAGGTGATTAAATAGCATGGTTTTATCATGATCAGAAATCATTGCAAATTCAAATCAAGGTATGTTAAAGAGATGTATAATGGTTTCTGCAAAAGACTTCTTTCTTCAACTGTGCATTATTATGAAATATTTTAAGAGTAACAATTATGGTTTTATCAATTATTATGTTATTACATTATTGATCTGTACACTTCAGCCAAACAAAATCATTTCTGCATTTCAAATTTTGAAATTTGAAAATCTTTCCTATAATGATTAAACACCTAATGTATCAGATTACAAAATGAATAAATTCAGAACTCTGTACGTGTCTAGGTCATTATGATTGAAATTGTGAGTGATTTTCTCCTCTTGTTGCTTACTGAATATCAGAAAATTACATGACATATTATAATTTGCACTTGAATTCAATTGTTAGGCCTATTCAAGCTCTCTCATAGTCTGACTGATGATGATGTCAACATTGAACCATTTCCACCTGGTCATGTGGAAATCTACAACCTTGACCAACTGGGGCGAGCTTTCTTTGACAAAAGGATATGCTTCAATGAACCAGGCCAATTTCCATTATACAAAACCTTGGTGAAACCTGACTGTAAGTAATTTTGTTTTGAAATTTACGTTTTAGGAAATGATGTTGCTAATTGTCCCGTTTATTATACATATGTCAAATAAGCTGTGAGGTATGACACATATGACGCTTATTTTCAGGCTGTCATTGTCAGTGAATTTACATCTAAGAGAAATCTAGCGCCTGAGATTAGCATTTGAATCTGTAAGTAATAAGTTGGAAGTGCTGAATAATATCAAGAGCTGTAAATTGTGTCAGTAGCTAACTGAAAAATTGTTCAGGCAGTTTTGTAGTCTACACTGTTAATAACAGTGCATTCCTTTTCAGCTTCTGATATCAAGAAAAACATTGCCAAGTTACTGGAAGCAGCTGTGGAAAAACGCTTGATGTCAGAGAGGCGCATTGGATGTCTCTTGTCTGGTGAGGAAACGATACTATATAGGCTAATGAATGAATCATGAATCTTTGTCAGATAAGACAGATGTAGACTTACATAGACTCAAAAGAACACAAGATAAAATAAAAGTCTTTGATTATGTCTTCTCAGCTCTATCAGAAAAACATCAAAAGGAGACATGCTGAAAATATTTACCCAGGCGCACTGAAGACGTAATTTAGAGAATGGATATTGGAGAACTATAAGAGCAGGCTGGAGAATAAAATTCATATTCCATACAGGCTTGAAAAACTCTTAATCATGTTGGCAATTTGCTTGTGGAATATTGCAAATGAAATGTCTATGAAACATTGCCATCTGTCTATCTGCAAAATAATTATCTTTCATTATATATCAGATGATGCATTTGTATCAGTATTGTTACTATAAATTTTACTGTATAATAGTTACGAAATATAAACTTCACAAAGCTTGTATGATGCTATGGAATTGCACTAAATGACATTTATCTGAAATCAAATATTTTTGTTTTATTTGCTTCATGTAACTGTCAGTGTCTATGGATTAATCAATATTGATATTTCTGAGGACAGGTGGACTTGATTCCAGCCTTGTTACTGCCCTGCTCATGAAATTGTCCAAAAAGCAAGGCATTGAATATCCAATTCAGACTTTTGCTATTGGTATAGAGGGTAGCACAGACTTGAAGGCTGCCAAGCAAGTGAGTCAAAATGTTTCCTTCGGTTGTCATATTACATTTAAGTGAGGTGACTGACAGCTTTGTCTATTGAACAAAGCAATGAAAGGAATAAAAGTACAGTTTGATACAATTTCCTCAGAGAGCATTGTTACAACCCTGTATCATAATATGAATAAAAACTAATATTTATTTCGGAGATCTTTCATCACTTGCTGCCTTCACAATTATCTCGATATTAATAGCTCTCAAACTATAAAGCAGTTGTAATTGAAGATATACATGCATTGCATAAATATACATAATAGCAATGTAGAAGTACTGTATATTGTATTTTGGGTGATTCTTTTTTTTTTTTTCGTTTGTTTATTGGTTTGTGCATCTCTTCATTTTTGTGCAGGCTACATTGCATTATTGTCAGATATAGTACTGCCTTTGCTGACAAAAAATGTTTTTTAATTTAATGCTTTATTGTTCATGCAAATGTGAGCTAGATTCTAACCCCATCTTTACCACTTTTATCTGTTGTAGAAGAAACAGTGAATTTTTTTTTCTTTTTATGTAGGTTGCAGATTACTTGGACACCGAGCACCATGAGGTGAAGATTACGATAGAGGAAGCTCTGGAGGCTATTGAGAAAGTCATTTACCATCTAGAAAGCTATGATATCACAACTGTGAGAGCCTCTGTGGGTAAGTCATATGAAAATATTCTCGTATTTTACTGTCTTAGCACCTACCCATGTCACTGCTTTGTCAATTTTGCAGCCATGTGCATTCCTGTCAGTTTCCCTTCATCTGTCCACTGTTAAACTCCACTTGCATTCAGCAGTCAGCATGTGTCCCCTATTTTCCCACAGGCCATCAGAGGCATCGACCATTATTCAGCGTTACAAGCAGTTTCATGGAGAAGCAGATTATACACCTCATTTAGGCTCTGATCGCTATGTCATCTGTCAGCCATCAGCTTTGTGGTGTCTGTCAAAAGAGTCTGCATATAGATGTGAAGCATTGGTCAATGGTCAGAGCATTAGACTAAAGGGGAAGAAGGGGATGATTGGTGGTGAGCTTACTGTCAACCTACATGATATGTTTTCCCACACATGGGAGACCAATTTTTGGACATATCTGGTACTGTGGCTAGCAATGAAGTGGCTAAATATCAGAATATGGTCTTATGGATTAATGCTTTTAATTTATTTTTGCCTCAGAACCAGATTAATTAAAAAACAAAGCAAAACAAAAAACATTTGTCTCGCAGCCAGTCAAAATGAGACGTATGTCGATTTTTTACCATATGGGGGTTTTCGTATCATATGAAAGTTTATTTCATACCCTTTCAGGTTGTGAAAAAAGTTCTGAGCTAACTTTATTCTAGCCAGAGATATTACAGTTTAAAGAGACAAGGAGGGACCCCCAGCAATGACCGAAATTCCGAGAAAATCGAGTTTAAATGAACGGTCGAACGCATAAATCTACATACCTACCTCACAAAAACCTGATTTTAATGAAGAAATATTTATAAATCGAGGGTAAGACCGATATTGTCTTGTTCAGAAATGAATATACTTTCGATTTCTGCAATGAAAAAAAATTCGATATGTGACCCCCCTCATCACATTCAAAGCCCGATTTCTCAGTTCTAGCCCAGCGACTTACGTCTCATTTCGCCTGGACGCGAGACATTTGATTCTTCAGGTTGGTTTGTGCATGATTGAAAAATTCAATTGGTGATACAATGCTGGCATGTAGCTGAAAATAGCTTTTGAGACCACAATCAAACTGTTGTCCCATAAGGAATAGACATAAATGTGATGCATCATGACAGTTCGGTCCACAAGATACATTTTTGGCAAATTGAGTTATTGATACAGTGTGAAAGAGTGATCTCTCAGCTATCCTTTGACATCAGTTTCATTGCTCAATGACATTATTTGACGGAGTTATGAGCATCTAAAGCTATTGCACGTGGTTGTCGAAAGAAATCAAAATTCTGAGATATTTGCTTTCAAAGTTTTGCATTATATCTCCTTATCAACGGGTCCTACATTTTATAAGTGATTTTTATCTCGAGTTTAATTCCATGTTTTGATATGTTTACATGATGCAGTGATGCTAAAGGGTAGGGGGGGGGGGGGTCATGAAATATAGACTTTGCTAAAAAAATGTGATTTTGGGTTTTTGTTTCTCTTAGAAGCCCTGCCTTTTCTGCGTATAAAAATGGTATCAAAAAGTGGATATGTCCATTCTAACGTGTTTGATCAATGGTCATTCAACGATAGGCCTGGCCTACTATCAACCGGGATTTGGCTCGATCTGGCTGCTACATGCAGTCGTAGATCATCGCTATAGGATTATACATAGGCAAAAAGTGCATAAGACACTTGATTATGACCTCTTCTAGCAATATCATGAACTCCAGTGATAGGAATGGACATTGGATGACCACTGTGAGGCGAAAAAAACTGCTGACCATGCAGATTATCAGTGTAAGCGTCCTAAAATGAATTTCCATGTCCTATAAATAGTGAAATTTTCTTGGTTTGGACCAAAAAAGATATAGGGGGCACATATAGGCCCTCAAGAACCCAGTACTCTATGAGAGCCCTTATAATGATGGGAGGTAGGGAGCAAAATTCGAGAAAAGATACGCCCAGAAAGCCAAAAAATGGCAACAAGAGACACAGAAGTCATGAAGAGATGACTAGTATGTAAAACAGTGCTGTTCCGAGGCTGAAAGCCAAACAAAAAATTTACCATGTCCATTTTTCACTGAAAAAAAAACTTCAAATGTTTTTTCTCAAAACCGAGGATTTTGACAGTATTTTGCTATCTACTTTTTGGTTTTGAAACCGATTTTAACCAAGTTTGGCATACATCATTTTCATAACAAGACCAAAAAATGTACATATGCGCAGCCCATTTGGTTGGTAAGTTTTAGAGAAAAATGGGTTTTTAGTATGAAAAAATGGCGAAATTTGATTTTTTGTTACATGGCATTTTCAAAAATTTTTAGAAAATTTTCTGTTGCATGGAAAGGGCTGAAAATACATAACTTTTTAAATATTATGTCAAACAATATGTTCACCAAGTTTCATCAAGTTATGTTAGAATTTGGCGGACTAGATAGATTCTGAATTTAGCCATTTTAGAGATGCCAAAATCCAAGATGGTGGTGTTGCCTTGGCAACCATTTGAAAAAGTCATTTTTTTTTTCACGGTTTTCCTCTAATTTGAACATGCCAAATTTGATGGAAAAGGTTAAAGTAGCCTATCTTTAATAATAAAAAAAATCACCTCCAGGATGCCCCCCCCCCGCCCCCTCCCACTAAAGAATAGGTTGGTGAAAAATCTAAAATTTGGCCATGTCCTCCTCTCCCCTTACCTTTCTGTCTCATTTGCTCAAAACTGCACAAGGTAGACCGAACCGTCGTGGTGAGTCACAAATGATTATAGTTTTCATGAGAGAAAAGAAATGATCTTCATTGTAGTGTTTCCTCATAGGCTAATGCACAGTCCACTTTTGTCCAAATTTTATCCTTTTTTGATGTATCATTGTATGACCTGGTAAAAAATGTGTATTATGATGAGATGATCACAGCAGATCTTCCAGTCTCTTGATTTCACCTAATTTGATGCCTTTGTCCTCCTGTTGTATGCCATGGCAGACAAAAGGACTGTCTTGCCTAGTACATTCTTTGATAACCATTGTTTGCACATCTTGATATGCCTTCCTTGACTCCTGAATATTTATACTGTGTTTGATGCAGTGTGACCATAACTGTGCTAATGCACTGTTAAATAGAAAAACCATACCCTAAACCCAAACTGATTGTCAAGCTTTTCTCCAGTTATTTCTTTTCTACATGAACATGTAATCATGAATTTCTTTGCGTGAAATTTATGTAGATCTTAAGAGACATTTGCTAATATGTTGATTACTTCCTACTATACTTGCAAATCAAAATTCCTGCCCATGCTGTTGTGTCTTTAGACAGTTGTTAGACTATCATCATTATTGGCATGTCCAGTTTTAGGTTCAAAACTCCTTCATGAAATAAAAATCATGTAACTAGGTGACAAAGATGAGATGTCAAATGGGACCTCCTTGAAAAAAGTCAGATTTTATGACCAGAGGCCACAGAGGTTACTCTTGATGTTGAATCTGGAATATCTTGGTACAGAAGAGCCATAGCTGAACAGCTTTCTTCCCCACTCATATCAATAATTCTATGTGTTAAATATGTGACCTCATTCTCATTTCACCCAGTGAGGAGACACATTATGTCAATTAAGGCAGATAGCCAGAGCATAAAGCATAATATTCCATGAACAACCAATAGATTGACATAAGCAGATTGGAGTACTTTCTAAATTTGTCCTTTAAAAATAAAATAAAAGAAACCTTTTTATTGAATGTTCCCTGTTGATGGCATGCTCCTCTCCACAGTAGAATGAAAAATTGATTTCAACATTATGAGGAAGACTAAGTAGAAATGCCCCGGTTGCATGAAGCTCACTTAAGTAAGGAACAGCAGGCCTTTTTCTTTCTTGAATGGAATACCAAGGAATGAAGTGGCATAACTCTGTTGGACTAGGGTTAGAACTTTTTAATATGATTGTTGTTCTTGTCTCAGAATTACTGTGTCAGCCATTAATTGGAAAGTGCTGCATTTTATCTTTCCTGTATGTGACTTAATTTTTTTTTTTGACCTAGTGCTGGCAAAATATGCTATCCAAAATAAATTAAGTGAAGTCCAGTTGATGATCAGGTACGCATAGAGCATGAATTGCGTTTCTCTTAGAACCACACATGTTGGTAGACCATGGGATCCGACGATGTCAGTTGTGCAGTCCTCGTTCGTGGGTTCGGGAGTGGCTGACCAGTCCAATCCTGAAAGTGCACACTCGGGGGCAATGTGGGCATTGGAATGTCGCATGGCTGGCGAAGAAGTAGAGGCCTTTCTTCTCTCCCTGGCGCTAGAGATTTTCTCTCGCCGGTTTTCCTCACAGGGGGTGAAAGCTTTGTGGGTCAAGGCACGCCGGTTCAGTCTGTCCCCTGCGCAGGTTTCTAGCTCTCTTGCAGAGATACCACAGTGTTTCAGACTGTCTTTGATGCTGTCTTTGTAGTGCTTTTGGGGGCGACCAGTCTTTCTGCGGCAAGAGGATCTTGCGTGGAAGGCGAGTTTAGTCCATCCTGATCACGTCCAGTCAAGCAAAGCTGGGCCTTTACGATCATGGCCTCGATGCTGACAAGGCCAGCTCTGTCCAGAATCTCTAAGTTTGTCACTTTGTCCTGCCCCATGATCGAACGCAGAGCCTTCATGTGAAAACATTAAAGCTGTTTGAGCTGTTTGTGGTACAGTGTCTAGGTCTCACAGTCATATAGAAGACGTGAGCACAACAGCTCTGTAAACTTTGATCTTGGTCTCAAGTCTGATATTTCTGTGGTTCATCACACGGGAGCGGAGGCGACCCACTGACTGATTTGCCTTGCCGATGCGTGCTGCTATCTCCTTGACGGGAGAACCATCAGATGAGCTGGCGCTCCCCAGGTACTTAAAGCAGTGGACGACCTTACGCTGGGTACGGGGGACGCAGTGGCTCTGTGGTACGGCGTCTGCTCACCGAGCAAACGGGCGGGGATCGACTCGCGGGTCCTGCATCGGGGGATGGCAGGACACGAAGGTCGAAAACCCGCATTTTTTCAATGACTCAACGGTCCCCTGGCTTCCAGTAGGTAGGGAAGCCCGACGTCTAGCCTTCTCGGATAAGGGCGAATATATTT
>JBCEWB010482912.1:0-19428 GCA_039654565.1 Peronia peronii | reverse complement strand
GATAGATAGATAGATAGATAGATAGATAGATAGATAGATAGATAGATAGATAGATAGATAGACAGACAGAGAGGTAGGTAGGTAGGTAGGTAGGTAGGTAGGTAGGTAGGTAGGCAGGCAGGCAGGCAGGCTAGCAGGAGTAGGTAGTTAGTGGGTAGGTAGATATATTTATGTTATTATAGCTTACAAGTCAAAAAAAAGAGGATATAAAGAATACTTTGACAATCTTTTATTTACAGGTGAGCAAAGGTAGGCATGGTATTTTTGCACAAAACATCACAGATTTTTTACAAGCATTCTCTGTCTTTTAAACTGGTTTGCTAAATGGTTCTCTCATTCTGCAGCTACAACTACCACTCTGCCTCCAACAAGTGTTCCTGAAAGAACCACAGCACTGCCTGATGTGGAAACATCCCCAATGGGAGAAGATTCACAGTAAGTCTCACATTGTTGGATGATTTCTGTTTCACTCATACCTTTTTCATGGTTCATGACCATATGTCGGCAGTCCCAGTTTTGAAAAATTCAAGCCTTTTTAGGGTGATATCTAGATATTGGTACTAGTGTCTCTTCTGTGCCAAATTGAGTGACTTTGGTCTACTAGGCTTCTTGGCAGTTTCATGGCTGGCATTTGTAATTTTAGATCTCCATCTAGGATAACACCATTGTGTAGATAGTCATTGTTTTCCTTATATCACCTGTAAAAAAAAAAAATTAAAGCAGCCTTCAAGTTGCAACATGGTATGCTGTTATTTTATCATTTGTTCGAGGATATAAACAAAAAACATATAAACTTAATTGAGAACCAGTCCTAGAGTTTGTGGGCTCGCTTGAGTATACATAGATTCATGAACATAAATGATTACCACTTTTACCTTTGCTTTCCATAATAGTGGATCTTAGGTTGCACAGCCAAAACCCATTTTCTTGCTCAGAGTAATGAATTTATTCACACCTTTTCGTGGTTATTTCTATAGGAGAATAAAATTCTA
This sequence comes from Peronia peronii, assembly GCA_039654565.1. Lineage (NCBI taxonomy): Eukaryota > Metazoa > Mollusca > Gastropoda > Systellommatophora > Onchidiidae > Peronia > Peronia peronii. The sequence goes on along the minus strand of JBCEWB010482912.1, from coordinate 18,436 downwards.
CTTTAAGATTGTCTGACAAGTCACTAAAAGGAATTTCTTATTTCATATAGTTAATAACAACAATGACTATAGATGTCCGATGAAAACTGCTATGTAAAATCTGTACAATCATTTGGGTGCTATTCAGACTGAAAATTGTGAGATAGCTGATGGTTGTTGGTGCAGAAAAGCATGAGAACACTGAGAAATGGTGCAGTTAGGATCATTATTTTACTCTCAGCAAATAAACTGTGAGCTGTATGTTTTTGAATGGAATGAAAAACAGGAAGGATAGCAAGTATATTTTACCTAAACTGTTGTCAGATATTAGTATACTGTTATGAAGATTTGATCAGAATTAAGCAGAATATCACTGACATGACATCATTATACTTGATTTCTATTTCAATGTGTGGAAATGCTTTTCCAGGCATATTTCATCTTAAGTCAGATAAATCTGTTTACCATGTCAAGATATCACCTTGTCATAAAATTTGACATTCTCAATTGCCACCCTACCACTAGATATGTCAGCTCTTTGATGTTGAGACAAACTTGTTAGACATTCTGTTGCTCATCAGAATTTACAGAGATTTTAAAAAATTTTTTTAAACATTTCTTTTCATTCAGAATACCAAAATTCACTGTTGTACCCGAACCAATCAGCTATGTCAGCAAGGACACCCCTGTTACCCTGCATTGTCATGCCTTAGGGAGCCGGCTAGTCCTTTTTGTGGTAAGCCTGATCATTTCATTTTTTTCGAAAATCTGTTGGACATTCCAAAGCAAATTGTAAGATCATCTGGCCTATCAGAAGAAATAGTCGTAGAAGCAGTAATAAAGTAAGCTGTACAATAGATGCATACTTCATTGAGCTTATACTGCGCTTTGATCAACATGACTTGTAGATCAATGTAAGTAACAGTTAGAAACTATTTACTCTGACAACAGGTGTCATTTATTTACTGTTCTTGACAGGAAATATGTGAAAATTTTCATATTCGTTTCATGGTCCAAGACAATTTGACAAGAGATTTGCTACATACAAACTTGTAGTTACTGAGCTTATATTATGGCAATGCACAAAATTATGGGACAGTTTAATTTTTCAGTCCCGTCAGCTCATCGCAGCATTTTCTGGTCAATAACTTTGCACTTCTGCTGTGTCTGTGTTTGATTTTATTCATATTTTATTGAGATTGTACTACATATCATGTGAATTTGACCTGGAAATATGATTTCTACAGTTAAGGGGAAGAACAGCAGATGAAAACTTTTGTTTTGCCTTTCACCTTAGGTCATTTTACTGTGTAACTGGGATGTCTGTCTGTTCTTGAAAACTTGCTTGAATGTCTGGTTGCCATGGAAACAGCCACCACCTTGGATTTTGCCCTATTTTTCACAATCACACTAAATTGTCGTAAACTTTGCTTATCATTTGTAACATCTAATATCTAAAAAGTGACATGAACAAATTGAAGTTTCACTGATGTTTTTTTGTTTTTATGAGATTTTGAAAATATATATCAAATAGGCATATATATAAAATTGCCATTTTTATTCATTGAAACAATATTTCCTCAAAAAGTAAAAGAATTACAATAAAACGTGCCAGTCATTTTCTATGTTATGTCTTCAAGGAAAGTATGTAGGCCAAATTAATAAAAATATGTTGGTAAGTTTTGGAGGAGGTGAGAAAATAAGGCAAAAAAAAAAAAAAACAGGTGTTGAAAAAAATTTTCAAAATGAAAGCTATAGACTATAAAAGACATTGACAAAACTTCAGTTTGCACAAAAAAATATTAACAGTTTGCCAGAGAGGACATTGAAATAACTTGTGGCCATGAAATATGAAGCCCTTTCTCTCTAATGCCTCCTTAAAAGCTTGCTCTTGAGCTTCAAATGTGGCCTTAACACCTTATGTATTTGCTATCTGATAACTTGATATACTCTTGAGAAACATTTCCTTTCTTTCACTTCACTGAAACTGAATGAGACAGCTCCCCGACCAAAGTCCAGTGATTTTTTTTAACAGTAGAAATCCTCAGAAGACCCATGATGAATTCAGCAGTCGCTGTTAGCAACAGAGGCAGAATAAAAAATTTGGCAATAGCATCTTTACCTTCAGTTTTATAGGGAATCTTGCAGAATTTTGATCACCCACCATATCTTTAAGCATAGGAACATTTCTGGGCCTATAATCTGGCACAGAAATGATTACTCTTTCTATAAAAACAAAAACTGAAAATTAACATGTCGACCCTAAATCGGCCAATCTAGGTACTGTCCCCCCTTAAGAAGAGGGGGGTTGACTTGGTTTGTTATGTCTTTCAACCTCCTTCCTGGTGGTCATCTCGGAAGAGGGGGGGGGGGGGGGGGGGAGGGAGAGTTCAGGTCCTGAAAATGAGGTTTGGGGACTAAAATATCAAAATTGGGGGTTTGCTATTTTTAGACACTTTGATCTCTTCTGATACCAGAAAACTAACGGATGGAGCCAGAAACATATGCTTTATGCCCCAAAATGGCACCAGCATAGCACCACTAAAAGACTATAGAAAAATTATGCAAATTCAGTTATGATTTTTTTAATACGTACGTTTTCTTCACTTTTTCGTTAAGGCTTTTTTATTTCTGAACCAATTGACTTCACATTTTGAATATACTTTTCCCAAAGTATGTGTTCTTATAATATGCATCTTATTTCCTAAATATCATTTCTGTTTTAGACAAAAAAAATTGGATATTCGGTTGAAAATTTCGAGAAATTTACATCTGTCAATATATGTATTTAAAAAATTTAAACAAGCAGTGTATGGCATATAAACAAAAAATAAATGTAAATTTTCTTTTACATAGAGTTGTGCTATTCATGTGCAAAATTTCAAACGATCCAATTCAATATTCTAGGAGCCTTAGGCTCTTGAAAATAACTAATTTTCAAAACACAGTCCTATATGGTGGCATTGTGATGGCAATGGATGCAAAACAAAAGATATTTCCACACATTTCCTCTTATTTGGACAGGCTGAATCTGAATTTAACGTGTAAGAAATCCTTAATTCAAGCATTCTAACAACCACTCTCAGGACCGTTCCCTCCCCCCCCCCTCCCCCCTCCAAACATTATTGACTGGAGTGTAGATTGTATTTTTGAAAAAATGTCCCACTGTCAGTCAAAATGTGTCATATGTCAATTTTCCACAAAAATGAGTTATTAACATCACTGAAAATCTTCATTCATACACTTTCATGCAGTGAAAAAAAGTTTTGAGTGGGCTTAACTGTAGCCAGAGAAATTGCAAATTGAAGAGACAGAGGTCATCCCTTAGCATTGACCAAAATGAGGAGAAAAACTGGCAAAAAATGAATGGTTCAACACATATATCTAAATATTTACCTCACAACATCCTGATATATTTATAATATGCCCATAGGAACCATATTTTCCTGTTCAGAGATGAATGTTCTGACACATTCTGACTGACCGGGATGGCATATGACAGTTTGTTATCTTGATTGTTTTTTGTTTTTTTTTGCTTTATTGTGTGCATCAGATGCCATGCATCGAGTCATATAGTCTACCAAATTGAAGAGCGTTTTTTCAAATGTGGGTTCAGTCCATTTTTTACAGTTCTGAGAAAATCAATGTTTTTTATTTCAAAGTCATTGAATTTTTTTTCTAGCTTTTTTAATGCACATGTGAAGTCCTCATGTTTAATTATTCACACTCCAAGTTGTAGAAATTAATCTGAAATTTTTATTGCATAACACTAATTTAAAAGTCCAAGTTTTTCCGGAACCAGCTCAGTCCAAATATCTTTTGTTTTTCATCCATTGCCATCATAATGCCACCATATAGGACTTTGTGTTTTGAAAATTAGCTATTTTCAAGAGCCCAAGGCTCCTAGAATACTGAATTGGATCGTTTGAAATTTTGCACATGAATAATACAACTCTATGTAGAAGAAAATTTACATTTATTTTATATGTCATGAAAAAATTGGAGGGGACAGAATCTGTTTGGATGGGGACGAAAAAAAAGGTTTTTTTTTTTTTTTTTTTTTTTTTTTTTTTAATAATCTTTCAGTGACTTAAATTGTAACGTTGATGATAGCTTAGTAAAGTTGATTTTGATGGCCCAGGATTGAGGTTCTTGGTTTTGAGTTTTAAAGATCCAATACATGAATCCTGTTAGTGTTAGATCTGGATGTTTGTGAAGTGTTCAGTCTTTATGAATGTTTTACAAGGTCCTCTGTGGCGAGCTGAGACATGTGAAAAACAGATGTAGTATAAGTTATTTAGCTGCTGTTGTGTGTAGATTAATAAATAAGAGTGATTTATTTCACAGCAGGATGAACAAGGATTTTTCCTTAGCAGTGTTAATTAGCAGAATGTAATTGTTTTTGTATTTAGTATAATGTTAACTAATCAAGTGATTTATTTCATAGTAAGATGAATACGGATTTTTCAGCTGCGACATACAGAAGATACCATGAAACATTTTGTCATGCTTGACTTCAACAAAAGTGGGGAAAGAACTAAATAACCCATCACGGGAATTTAAACCATCATTTTATCTTTCTTAACCATTTCACTGCTAACATCAGTATGAGGCGTATCAAAAAATCGGTCTTGGTATATACTTCGCTTTTCAACCTCCAGCGGGAAGTTATCTCAAAGATTTCTTATGTGCATAGGATGCATTGTCAGCCCACCATCCCCTTTTTTCCTTTGATCAGATTTTTTGACCACTGATTGGTGTTTTGTGACTACACACGGAATCTTGTGATAGACACACCAAGCTTATGAGTGGAGATTACCTGAGCAATGAGAGCCCAAATCAGGCATATAATCTGCTTTTTTATGTAACACTTAGTAACACTGAATAACAGTTGACACCTGTGATTGCCTGTAGGAAAGTGTAGGATGGTGTCAGTTGGCTTGCGGACCAATGGGCGGGGATTTAGTGCAGATGAGGGTTAGGACGGAGCAAGTGAAACTGACCGTATCGTTGAATGTACTTGGACTGAACTTGTTTGTAAAACTGTCACTTGGGGACTGAGCTTCATTTGAAAAAACAAGGCTATTAACATATTCAATTTTCACAGTCTTAAGATGGTTTTGAGGTCATTAAAATGTTTCATAGAAAGCCCCTTCCCTCTATTGCGTGATAGCTACCTTGGTTAAAATTCGGAAAAAAACAGACTGAATCCACTTTTGTTAAAACACTCATCAGTTGGGCTTAGGAATACTGTGATTGAGTGAATAATTTGAATTCATTTATACTCGCTAAAAATATTATTTATATGGCATGAAAGAGTGTAATTAAATTGTAAATAAAATGTCCCTTTTTTTCATGGTAGTATTGTAAATATATTATGAACTATTTTAATAATTAGTTTTATTTTCAATCTGTAAAGCTACATAAAGGTATATCTTGACACCTTTTTGCAGTGAACATTTTTTTTTAATGTAAATAAGATCTGCCTTCTTTTTCCCACAATCTGGGTATTATGCTTATTGATGCCCAAGCTAGCTTTTAGTATCATCATCTACAATAATTCTTGACCTGTAAGAATGATTCAGTCCCTACAGAAAAAAGAATTCAGCATGCATTTCTATATTTACAGTGCAATGGCGAAGTGATAAGGTCGACATGGAGCACTGGTCACCAAAGCAGACACCCTGTGTCTGGGTTACCAATAAGGGAGAATTTCTATACCATCACAAAAGACATGGTAAGAATTCTTTTTGTTTAATTTTCCTTTAAACTTCTTGCAACACTGCAAATCTGAATCTGAAAGCTTTTAAGAAAGAGTACTCATCATTGAAATCATGTTTTTTTCTTTAGCAGAGAACGAAATTATAGGATTCATGACTTGAAGAAACAGGAAGTTATGGATAAAGGCTGAACTAACCAAGATGCATTTTATGAGTAAATCCTGATCCATGAAAATTTAAAGTTTTCATTTACAAGTACAACATGCTAATTTCATGAGTTGTTGGTAACTCATTTTACATGAATACAGTGTTTTGAACTGCAGAAATAGCACATCTGTCGACCCATTGTGAGGGATTTCAGCTCATATCATGCTTGTAGTTAGTTAGTCAAGACAGCAAGTCTCTGCTATCACAAGCACATATAAATTTCAAAGATCAAGAATTATAAGTCTGTCAAAATAATTCTTTTAAAACAAAATTTTGAACATGTAGAAATGGCACATTCATTGAGCCTTTGCAAGAAGTTTCAAAGAACAAAGTTTCATATCGTATATGTATTTAGCCTTTAAACCAAATGTTGACTTTTGCATGCAAAAGTTAATTTTTCAGTTTGAATTTCTTTAATGTTTCAAGATATAAAATAACATCCCAGCATGGATAACTTAAAACAGTTATTCATCACTAGAAATCCTGCTTATCCATAGAATTGCACCATTATTTTGAAACCCAAACATCATCAACTTTGTTGTTTGCTAATTTTTCACTTATAAAAGTCATTATTTATTTATTGATACTGATTAATTCTTAAGGGAGTTTGAGATACTTGTCAGCTGAAAAATCAAAGTAATAATTCTTAAACAAAAATCAATATTTATTATTTAATGTCAATAATTCTCTAAAAGAATGTAGCATTTGTTGTTGTTCAAGCGAACTGAGTGGTCAGTCAAACTTGTTTTCTCTCACAAAGCCTCATGAATTATTTTGTTAAATAGCACTGCGAAATGAATGATATAAGCCTGCATTGTTGTTGAATTTTATTTATTGAAATAGGTTGAAAGCTATGAAGGAGAAGAGCCATACTCCTGTATCTGCAGGATGGCTATTGGTAATACAACACTTGTTGAAACTGACCCTGGAGTTGTTGAAGTTTCTTGTAAGTCATGGCATCATAATTTAATTTATTTATGCAAAGAAAATCATAGCCTTCCATCTGACAACTGTATCATATCGCTCACAATCAAACGCTGATTATCTTATTGAATTCATTTTTTTGTTTGTTTTCTTCAAGAATTTTTTTCTGTGATTGTTTGTTTGATTTTCTTTTTTTATTTTGTTTTCTCACCTTTTACAAAATAAAGTTAGCCTCCCTCTGTTGTTCACAGTGAACTTCATTCTTAAGATTAGTGTAAGGAAAAATGTTTTATTACAAATTATACATTCATAAAATGATCTTTTATTCTTTGTACCTCTTTTTTTTCTTGTTTGCCTATCAGAAAATAGGAAAAATTACATGACCTATAAGAAAAATATATTTTTTAGTTAAGATATAGATCCAAAAAATATATCCACGTAGGAAATATATTTTTATAATATCAGAAATTGAATCTGAATTAGAATAAATGTTTGTAAATACTGTCAGTGGATAAATAATATATTGTGTTTCATTCTATTTTGTACAGATCTAAAAGGGCGTTTCAAAGGACAGCCTGTGAATACTGAAGTCTTCTTAGGAGGCAGGCTTGAATTGGCCTGTACACCACCAAATGGTTATCCAGTACCTATGGTAAGTGATGAGCTTTTTCATTCTTTTTTATTTTCTTTGAATTATTTCTTCAATATTCAAATCAGAGACAGCTTCAGCTATGAAAATGGAATATCCATGTTGGCCCCGACACCCTGCATTTTTCTTTTGTAAATTAATTAGCAGAATCTAACATTGAATGATTATCTCAAAATATAATACTAGCTATAAAAAGGTTAATTATCTACATTTGATATCTAACATGACCAAGAGTATTGAGGATGGGGAAACAAACTATGCAAAAGTGCACTGCTGAAAATTTATATGGCTGGATTAAAAGCAATAATTTATTTGTAAATTTACTCATTCAACTTCATACACTGAATGTAGGAGAAAAAATGTCACAATATATATCAGAGAACAAATGTTAGCTCTCTGATAAGCCACCATCCTCAATCTTGAAACGGACAGTTTTGAAATGAATAAAATTGTGCTTACCTCCAATTTTGATCATACATAGACTAAACATTGATGTTAAATATTTGGAGCTTTTTCTTCCAATGCAGGACTCAGTTTGAGCATATTTTCTTTTAAAGCATTGAAAGTATTTTTTGTCTCCTGTATCTTTGGTCTATTGTCTTCATTAATCCCTCTCTGTTTGTCTGTGTCCTAGACAGTAGACTCCATTCATGCCGTTAAATATTTTGACTTTCAGAGTTAAGGGTTGGATACTTTGCAATACAAATATTTAGTCAGGTTGTGGTATTTCAGCTGCACCGAGTACTGTCTATTAGGTTTGTTCCTTCATGCATTTCTTTTTGTGAATATAAGAGCAGTATGATGTCATTGGCAGAGTTGAGTTCCTAAGTTGAGCTATTACTGTTGACAGTACCTCTCTCCTTTCCTTGTCTTTGAATGAGTACATGCTCCAATTGATGGTGGAATGAAAAACAAATGGGGACAAAGACACTCCTGTAAGAACCCAATTTTAAATATCAAAGTGTTGGTTTCCTTCACTTTTGCATGAATCATGTTGCTTTTTCACACTTTTCTTGATAACTGGTATCGAATGGTACCGTAAGAGTTTCAGAACTGATGAAGTTCAGGCAATAAAATTGATAGATAAGAATGAATTCCATTATAAGGACTATCTCTCAATTACTTACAGCAGTGATCTCTGTTTGCTGAAACATCTGCCTTTCCTTAATCCATCCTGCTTATCACTTAGAAGTTAATGTGAACCAGCAGCATTTCTGTTTTTGTTGAAGATCACATGACTGAATATTTTTCTGATATTGAGAGAGGTATTTTTTCCCTTATGGTGTCTAGGCTGATGTAAATTATCTCAAATTGGGAGTTTAACAATGTGCTCAACCAATCAATTCTCTGGTCTCTCCTTTTTTTTTTTTAATAAGCCTTTCAGTCCTGAGATAGTAGGATTATCTCAGCTTTAAGTAGCTGCCTGATGTGTGGTGAAAATTTTTATGGGTAGAAATTTGGAATTTGGAAATTTTGCCTGGACAGCGGTACGCAACCTACTCGTTTATCAATTTTGAACCACCAAGGGTTCTTTAACATGCGTAATGTACACATGGGACCTCTGAATGATATTCACCCTTATCTGAGAAGGCTAGACATCGGGCTTCCCTACACATGGGAAGCCAGGGGGCCGTTGGGTCACTGAAAAAAAGTGGGTTTTCGATCTTCGTGTCCTTGCATCCTCCGATGCAGGACCCACGAGTCAATTTTTTTCACTGTTTTCCTCTAATTTAAACGTGCTGAATTCGATGGAAAGATTAAATAGTCTATATATTATTTTTTACACTGTAGTGCATTCTAAAAAGGCAAGACAGTTGAAAGAAAACAAAAATCCCAAAATTGAACTTTTGGGGGGCAAAACCCATATTTCATGATGTGTCCCTCCCTCCTCTCCTTAAAGATGTAAAAATGAGTCTCTCCCATCTTATATGCAAAAGGTATTTTTGCCATTATGAACAAGTTATTGAAATATGACTATGCCACTTCTCAGCACATATACCAATTAGGCCTGTGCATGACCGAGAATTTTTATAACTGACAGTGAATCAATTAATTGACTCCACGACCGACATGTTTGATTATTCCGTTGGTTAAATATTTTCTTCTTTGTCATGTGTGACATCACCACCAGAAGGGTATCGGTTATGACCTTGACCTTTTGTGACCAAAAACAAAAAAATCCTCCACCAACACTCAGCATGAGTTTTGCTCACTTGACCTTTGATGGGGGACTTAGATTAAGAAAACCGTGAGGTGTGAAACTCAGTATTTCACAAATCTGACTTTGCAGCTCAATCAGGCATCAAATTCTAGTGCAGTTTGACACCAAATATTATCTTATGATGCTCATAAATTAAAATTTCAATTTAATCACAAACAGTGGCAATCACTGCATAAGTCAACATTTTATAACAACATGCCACCTGTTGAATATTTGCACTGGGATGGGACAGGGGAAAAAAATAAGATTCAAAGCATGTACCCAGCACCTCGAAGTCTACAGTACTAATGGTTTTAACCCTATGAGAATCACAACAAACAGCTACAATGCAATTTTGCCACGATGGTGTTGATTTATGTTCAAGAAATGACAGCATAGACACAAATGGCAATACACATATGAAACAAATATCCTCTTACTGTTTTGTAGCTGTCTAAAACTTAATTCAAATGCAAAGTGCGATGAGGAAACTTCAGTAGATCGGCCCCTTGACACCTCTAAGGGTTAAATGCTGAGTAAAACTCAACACCTATTATGTTATTATGATGGGATTGGTGAATTTTATTTTATTTAAAGAAAAAAAGAAAGAAAGAAAAATGGGCATATAGAAGGAAGGGTGTGGGAAAGATGACTTTGGGACTTATTTGTGTCACTGACAGATTGAGTTTGCTCAAGATCAAAGACACCTCTATAGCGAGCCTATGAATGTCTCAGTTTCATGGTTGATCATGAGAAATGACATAACCGAACTTCAGTTATTATATTACCAATTTATCGATTATGAGTCCATGACCAATATAACTGATTATCATGACCAATAATGCCCAGGCCTGATATTCTTGTTCATAGATTTTTTTAATGCAGGTTTTGTAAGAAATGAGAAAAACAATGTTTGGCCTGTAAAAGATATGGAAAAAGCTCTAGATGCCAGGTTTACAAATTTTAAGGCATAACAGTTGTGTTTTGTTGAAATATGACTTGGATTAGGAGAGTGAAGAAAAATAGAGATTTTAAATGAGGTCATAAAACAGAGAAATGAAGTAAGGTATGTATTGCCATAATTTTTGTATCATCTCAAGATGAGATTTTTTTTTTTCATGTTATTTTAGATGTCTATGCTACTTCTACTGATGTAAATGTGAGTGACTCATATGTGATATCTTGGATTCCTACCATCAGCTTTGATTTATTGAAATAGAGCAGCAAGAAAATTGCTAGAATTTCAACATGACATCTTTCCTTCCAGGTTCAGTGGCAGAAAGATGGAATTGAGCTGGATAAAAATGATCCCAGGATTCTCATGGATAATGCTGGTTCTTTGGTCATTGAGGATTTCAGAGAGAGTGACGTTGGAAGTTATGTCTGCATAGCTGAAAACCCTGCCAAAAGAAGGGAAAGTCAGAAAGCCTATGTTTCCCTCATGGGTAAATCATCATTTTTACTTCAGTAGATGACCAACTCATCATCTTGTTGAGCTGTGGTGGTAACATTTTAAAAAAACAAAAATTGGTTTAAGTTTTAGAGCTGTCTTTCTTTAAGATCCCTCCTATCTTTTCTAGTTTCACTATGAATTCATTTCCCTGTGCTGTTTGATGATTTTTTTTTATTCTGTGTGCTGTGTATGATCCAATTATTTTTTCCATTTTTGCTGTTTATTCAGATTTGGATGTTACAAGGACATGAGTGCTCAGTTTGACCAAAAAAAAATTTAATTTGAGAAGAAGAGGACAGTTAAATTTTTTTTTAAAACACACACACACATACAATGTAAAATATCAGAAAGCTGTGCAAAAATGTGCAAATTGAAATATACACAGCATATTTTTTTACAATACATAATTTCATATTATATCACACTTTGGCCAACTTGATATTAAAAGAGTGGAAAAGAACAGCAAAAGCTCTTGGATTATTTTGCTTACATAATGATCACTGTAAAACAAGCACATTCTACTATTGCAAAGATCACCATACAGTATGATGGCATCACCCAGATGGCACCAACTAGATTTTTCCATCATATGAAGGAAACAGCTCAACATGGTGAAATCAAGTGGATCCTATGATGTTGCTGACTGCTACACAAATCATGTGTTTATCATCTATAAAGCCAAAATCTCAACACAAGGATGTGCAAAAAGATTAAAACTATAGACCTTTGAGATACTGTGAAAAAGATTGCCTTCACAAAATTGTTTGAAAGTCTTGCTGTCATTGTCAATTATAAACTGTCTATTAATGAAACTTGGAACAGCTTGAAGATAGTCATTTACCAAAGTACTTTATCAAGGTTTGGACAGAAGAAAGAGAGAGTGAGATGGAAAAGTATGTCCAGAATTTGGGATCTCTCTTAGAAGCAAATAGCAGGGCACTTTGTAGCTGGAAGACAAACTCAAACCTGATGCAACAGATCAATTCTTTTAAGCAAAGTCAAAGCTGCAGGGAGCGTTAGGGAGCTGCACTAATGCACATTGGACAAACCTATATCCAGAGATGCAACCAAACAGTAGATATTGGTAACCCAAAATGATATATGTGTATAACTGTATCCTTTTATATCATCCATCAGATATTATTATCATAGTTTTTCTCCACACCATCATCTATCATTCATATCAATTTCTGTATATTTTGATTTATGCATGACAATTATGATATTCACAGATCAAGATGGCAGTGTCCCTGAGCCAACACCAGCAAGTCCAGAGCCAGAGCCGGAGTCAACAACACATCGTGGAGTTCAAATAAGTGAGCCTGGAACTCCATTCTTTTCAAAGGTAGGTTACAACCCCTCCCTCCCCCTTCCTTATTCTTTTCCATATTTTTTAATGTAATAATGTTACAAAATATCAAATAATGCATGAAAGATATGATGTCATGTTATTTCAAAAGTGTGTTATACTTGTCTACTGCTATTGCTACTGCTGCTGCTCTTCTTCTTATCTAGGGCCATAACAATATAAAAATATTTGTAGATTGATGAAATGCAATACAATATCACTTGTTATTTGTTTTCCTTTGTATTCTAGGACCTCCATTCTATTTACTACTTCGTGAGAAATGAGCCTGTGGCAGTCATATGTGAAGCAAACAATGTAGTTAACATCAGCATCATTTGTGGCGAGCAAAATATGAAATATGCATTTCATGAAAGAATGGTTGGTGATGAACCTGTGGCTGTAGGCATGACTGAAGTGACCAAGGCAGATGCACGAAGCTATGGAGATATGGAAGAATTCTCATGTCAGTGCTTTGCCTTTTATGAAGTTGCTGGAGAGGCTGACCCCCAGTCCTTATCCAGCCAGAAAGCATTCTTTGAAACAGCGTGTAAGTATTGTGCGACAATTGTTCTATTTCCTAATTTATTAGGATTAACAAAAATTCCATTTTTTGTGAGGAATCAATATAATTTTATTTTTTCAGTTACATGTAGTTTTGGAAGAGAAATAAGACATGAAAGTTTCTTTATGGTTTAAAGAAGTATATTTACAAATAACTCATCATGTTTCCAATTTGGTTATATTCTCTCATGATTTTTTATTATTGACGAATAGATCCCATGCATAATATTTATGGAGATTTTTAAATACATATAGATAATATATCAACATAATCTTAAATAATATACTCCAGGAGGAAACATATCCTCATTTACTCTTGGAGAAGCAAAATATGCTAATGCATTATTATAGCTCCTGCTTTGCTCTTTAGATTTCTTCATGTAACACAGGGAGGTGGCAACACTGGCAAGCAAATTTATCTAGTGCCACAACATAATAACTTGTTTTCTATTTTCCATCATAAAGCTCTTCAGTATGAACACCCATCATTCATCCATCCTAAATCATGGAAACAAGCCTACAAGCAACATCAGTTGAAAAAGAACACAAAAATTTTTTGCTTTGACCATTCCAAAGCATTAGTTGCGGCAAACAGCATTAATAACTAACACTACTAATGAACTAGTCATATCAAATCATGTGGTGAAAAAATAAAAATAATGAAAATTTGATATACAGATAGCATGTATACGTAAAGAAATTTATAAACATTTGATAAGGTACATCATCTTAATTGGATCTGTATAGATGAATAAAAAATGACCTTGATTTGCTTCAATTCACTCTAGGAAAGAAGCAACTGAATTTTGTTCTTTTCTCATTTGTCTTGCAACCAGTCAAAATGAGTCAAATATTGATATTCCACCAAACTGACTGACTATTATCAGTTTAAACTTTAATCATACATTTCATGTGGTGAAAAAGTTTTGAGCAAGATTGATATTGCAAAATAAAGACAGCGGATGACCCATCGGCAGAGGTTAAATTCAGGAGAAAAATTTACATAAATGAATAGTTTAGTAACATAACTCTATATATCTATCTCACAACATCCTGATATATTTATAATCTGCCCATGAGAGCAATATTTTCTTATTCTGAGATGGCTGCTCTGTCAATTTCTGCAATATAAAAACATTAACATCAGACTACCTTCATCATAATCAACCCCAATGTTTCTGTTCATGTTTACTTTGACTGGCCATGAGACATTTGTTGAATTATTGAATTTATCAAGACTTAAAAATCAAATGGCAGTGAAGGAAAATCAGCCCTATCAGTTGGTAAAAGTTTTTAGGTGCACATTTCCTAATAAAGTCTCCAGGCTTGACACAAAATTTGTTGAGTTTTGTTATTGCAATAGATGGAATAAAAAGTAACTGATTTCTTGTTTACTTTTTTATGGCATGTGTTGTGTTGAACCATAAGTTCTTCATCAATGTATGTCACTTCTTGACAGTTTTGCAAAATTAAGTTAAATTTCGCATAAAGCCAATATGCCAAAATATAGTAGAATTGACAGGCCACAACTAGTCAGCTTCAGTGATGCAAGAGAAAGCCTATGTATATATAATTCTTGAAAAAATTAGTAACCACCTTGCTTACTTAGCTGTCATTCTGAGCTAAAGCTTACAATCAGAAGCCACATTTGCCAGGGGCCAGTGATGTAAGTGAGATTGTATTTATAATAATGCACTTAAGCCGTGTCTTAGAAACCACATAATTTTATCAAAGATAAACTCTCTTGCTCATGCACATCATGTATTTATAATATACAGACCTTTTTTCTGTGACTTTGCTGTGATATTTTGCACCTTGTCATTCAAACTTAAGGTTTATCAGCCCCATTTTGTCAAATTGTCACACTTTAAGTATAGCTGCTTCTAAGTAGAAGATCTTTCAATATCCAATGAGTTTTTTTCTTTTATAATTCTATGAGAAATTCTATAGTAAGAGCTGAAAACGGGCTATGCACAACAGAGGGGTGGAAGAACAGAAATCAAAGTAACATAGTCCACTCAAATCCTCTCAAGTGGTCTGCAGTCAAATGAAACAATGAACTTGGAGAGGAATATCAAAGTCCCTTTGTTCTGTTATTCTTTACTGAGCAACAATCAGACCCCCCCCCTTCCCCCCCACCGATCACTTGGCCCATTCAAGAAGTTTCACTATGACCATCAGTTAAGCTTTCGAGAGTGGAAGTGATGTATAGTTATAATATAATATGGGTGAAAACTAAAACAGTTACGTATCTGTTAGTTTACACATCAGACAGCTCTCTTGTACTCTCATATCAGATCTAAGTTAGATCATAAGTACATGTTTCTTTCTTGTAGTTAGGAGTCAGATACATCTGATCTAAGAAGAATGGTCTAATCACGTGATCAGGGGAGTGACATCTTTCAGTGTACACTGAGATTCTATAACATGATTATAGATACAGAATCTTTTAAGAGATAGTTTAGACCAAACAGTTATGATAGGTTACAGATAAATCTGTAATGGAAATGATCCGTGTGTTGGGAATGACACATTTCACATTCTTATGTAGTTGATATGTACTTGTCAGTTCAACTCCACTTACTAATGACTGTTTCATGTATGATATCTCAATTAAGAAGGCATGGGATTAAGGGAGGGATTTGAGGAAGCAAACTGTCATTCAGGAATTATGACATATGCTAGCATTGTGTTATGACTGTGGGTGGAGTCAGCTGAGTCAAAACGAAATACCCTGATACTAAGTACTCTTGCCAGCCTTCCAGACCAACAGGCCAGCAGTTCACTGAAGTAGAACTTTGCGCCTTCTGGTTCATTTGCAGCTTGAGAATTAGCAGCTAAAGTATTATGAACCATAAAGACAGGCATTTTTGATGTTTACAATACTCACTATGAAAAATGACCAATATCAGAAAAAAAAAATGAAGGTATAAAAGAGGAAACATGAATAACATATTGAGTCAGCAGTTAGAAATAAGCCATTGGTATATTCTTGACAAGAACTATGAAATATGGAACTTATAGAGTAATCTGCATGAACAACATTCATTTAAGATGCAATAGGAAAGGTGTAGTGCAGTTAAGTTATTTCAAAGTTCTATCTAATGGATAGAGATTTAGATTTAATGGAGATATGCACATTTTGGTTTTGTCACTGCAATGAGTTTCTGGAGCTGGCTATTATCATTATTGCTCCAAGTAATGAATTGACATTTTTACAAAAAATGTAGATATATGTCAACTGAGAATGCACAATCGTTGTGGATTTTCAGAGATGGGAGAAGATATGAAGGAGCTGAATTTAAAGCATTAAATAAAGTTTTAGAAAAAGGATAATTCAAGATGTTGCATATCAGTATGACTCACTGAAGATTTTCATATTATAGAGTATACATAGGAGAAGATTGTCTCTGAACTGAAGCTGAGGATTTTCATGTGCTACACAAGTAAATCTAGAAAAAAAAGATGTGATATTTGAAGTAAATCTGTTATAATTATCTTCAGACTTGCAGAAGAAGTTCCAGATGCAACATGCCAATCAAATGGAAACTGTGATGGAGGGAAACTTTCTAACTCTCAATTGCGGACCTCCCAAGGGTCATCCAGAGCCCAAGGTAAATCACCATTTGTATCACAGACAGATATTAATTAAGTGATAAATTTTCCATGTATTATGTTCAAAATTATCTGTGAAAAACATGACTTACATTTAGTGCAGTTAGATTCACTAACTCAACACCCATCTCCTGTGAAATTTGACAGATGCATGCTCACTTTTGAAATTGTAACATAGTTTGAAATACCTCTAATAAGTGATGAATAAGGAAATCTTCCCCTAGTGGATAAAGTACAAGATATAAATGGATGGTTACATGTGAGAAGTTATCATCTGAAGTGTATATGAAATTCAGTTTACCATGATTTCAAGGGGAACTTTACACCAAGAAAGGCTTTAGGCGACATGACAAATGTGACCCTCCAGCTCGAAATAAGATGGAAATTTTGGAATTTGAGTTATATGCATGTCTTAAAAGTGCATAGTTTAAGGATGATATAGAAACAAAAATGAGGCAAACTGGTCGAATATTTAGAGTTATGACTTTATAAACTCATGCATTCTCAGATCAATCATTTCAAGAAAATGCTCATGGAAGCTCTGTCACGCATTTGCATAGCAACCATACAGTTAACATTATTCAAACTCCATGAAACTTGCCATAAATCAAGAATGTTAATTTATAAGCACAGAAACTTTCAACAAGTTAAATGCACAAATAAAAATTTTGTGCAGGAAAGATTATTGTATTGACATATGGCTGAAAATAATATGGTATAATTCACCAATAAAAGGTACAATTGCTGTGAATGGCATTCCAAAAACATTCCAACCTTTAATAATAATACAGTCATATCACTGGCACTTGAAAAATAACCTTCAGCATAATGTTATATATAGTTTCACATTGGATTGGCCCAATAATTTGAATTACTTCAAATTCAAAAGTCTATGTTTCAAGTCCTGTCCAGCCACATTCCTTCACTTACAGTGAAACTTTTCTATGATTGCCCATTCTCTCTCCACCTCCTCACATATGATGACTGTTCACCATTTATGGTGATCTGTTCTCCATCCTCATCAGCATCTCCCTTTCCTTTACCCTCACGATATTCTTCACAATGAGGCTGGCCATCCACACTATACTTTTCCTGGGCAGTAGAGATGAGCACAGTTCAGGGAAAAAAATCATCGTACAACTAATGTGATTTTTTTAATATCAAAAATAGGAGAAGAAGAGACAATCAAATACCATAAGAAAATCAGCTGATTGTGTCGTAAGTGCAATAGTGAGTAAGAATAGCATCTCTTTACTGTCCATGATCAAATAATAATAATAATAATATAGGGCATTTATATAGCGCCTCACCCCTGGAGGGCTCGAAGCGCTTTACAGAACTAAACTGTTTAACAGCCACACACGAAATATGCCTCAAAACAAACAGGAGGAACAATATACGTACAAATTCATAACATGGTATACAGACATGATTTGAGACATGCTCATATACATAATCATGTAATACAACTCAAACACATTTGTTAGTTTGTGGACATGACTGACAAACATCTCACGGGAAAAGCCTGAAAACATTACTCAGACAGATAGATGCTTGGTGAACAAGTATGTTTTTAACTGTTGTTTAAGGGGGGGGTGGGTCCTGAAGGTGATTTTTTTTTTATTATTAAAAATAGACTATTTTAACCTTGTCCATCCGCAATCGGCATGTTCAAATTAGAGGAAAACAGTGAAAAAAAAACAATTTTTTCAAATAGTTGCCATGGCAATGCCGCCATCTTGGATTTTGGCATCTCTAAAATGGCTAACTTCAAAATCTA
>JBCEWB010482692.1:0-19429 GCA_039654565.1 Peronia peronii | reverse complement strand
CTATCTATCTATCTATCTATCTATCTATCTATCTATCTATCTATCTATCTATCTACCTATCTATCTATCTATCTATCCTTCACTCTATTTTCCAGCTTATCTATTTATTTGTTAATTTATGCAGTTTATTTAAAAAAAAAAAAAAAGCAAAACTTAACCGCTCAGACAAATATTATTACCGACACAGACACACTCCCAGATTTTATATGTGAGTAGACTGATTTTATGAGAGCTCATATGTATGTGCGTCTAGATGTCTGTGATCAAATAACTGTATGATAAAAATAAGATATTCGTGTGTCAGACATGTGAAATAAAACCTTACAATGCTTATTCAGCGATGCGATGCTCACAACAAGAATAATTTTTCAGCTGTGCTCGTATTCTGATGGCATGAGATTGTCCAAGAGGATGTTTGTCTCGCTTACAGAGGGGTTTGTCTATCTTGCAGAAAGGCATAGCTCCTGACTGATGAATCGCTCCACTGTCCAAACATTTTGACACAGCGACAGGCAGGAAGTTAATCTTAGATTGGCGAGGTTCGAATCTATGCTCCCTTTAAGTAATGAAATGTGACTTCAAGCCACAGAGGCTTCAAAACTCCAATATAGATATTACTTTACTCATGTTATGTCTCTAGATCAGTGATAGTTAATGAATTGGTAAAGAGATATTATAACTGTCCAAAGAGATGGAATATTAGAGAGAACATACAATTGAAATATACATGATATGAAAAACAAACAATGAAGAATTCTACTAAGAATATATAGTTTTTGTTTACCTGACAGTAATGTAATACTGCTTTCTAAAGAGTTTAAGAGATCAAAATATTCTCCATGGTTTCAACTCTGTTATCCTACAAGGGTAAGGAAAAGGGGAAGGGGGGAGGAGTCAATTTCAGTCATCCAGTATGCCAATACAAGAATTATTAAGAGGCAGGTGAAAATATACTAATTTATTCATCAACTACATAATCCTGGAACGTTACAGCTTCGTGAATGGGATATAATGCTCAGCAGCTAAAAACATTTTTTTCTGGAATCAATTAAAATTCAATCAATCAATAAATCCGTCAATGACATTTTTATCTAGTTAAAAAAACACTTCAAAAATTTTTAACAATAATTTTTAAAAATCGCGGTTTTGATTATTATTATTTTTTTCATTCATATTTCAATCTGTATAACTTAGAGGAGGCTGAGAGAATCGGACATCCAAATCATGAAAATGTTCAGTAACTCTTCTATGAGCATGAGAAGGAACATAAACAGTAAAAAAAAAATGGTAGATTATCCTATTTTAAGCACAGCTATTTTACATATCTTTTGACAGCTTACTTTACAAGATGAGATGTTTTGATGTTACCTGTTCCTACTACCGAAAGCTTACTCAATTGTGACACTGAACTCACAAGAGACTTGGGGATTAGAATTAAGGAGAGACGTCTATTGTAAACGATTATTGATCGACGACTTGCTGGATGCCGTATCCGCCACACCAGTGTCAACAGAATTTACTGTACAGATGTTAAATGTTGAGAATTGTATCTTTTTTGTTTGTTTGCTTCTTTGTTTTTTGTTGTTTTTTTTGTTATTATTGTGGTTCGTTTCTTTGTGTGTTTTTTTTCTTTTTTTTTCTAGGTTTCGTCCTTGCTTTCTTCACCTTCATAATGCCATATCTACTCTGAATTGTGAATTCTTACTGTATTGTTCTATTCTGTATGTTGTTCTACTAAAGCCAATGAATGGGGTTTTATGCTCAAATTTGACGTCAATGTTATTTACCTCATTCAAGCTTACATGCACCATCAACACATACTGGGAGCAGAGATTTCCAGCAAAGCAAAATCCAGTCTCTATTTCCCTTTCAATGATTAGACTTCTGAATGTCTTCGATGATCTTGATGGTAGGAAAACTCCTCAGGTAGAGCAAGATAGGTGACGGTCTTCAGAGGAAGAGTGAGTTCTTTCATTAGATGTTTTGGCCTTTAACTTCCTGACATCTTCCACAACCCCGGCCACACCGGGGTCATGACTCCAGCTGTCCGTCACCCACCTTTTTTTTTTCTCTCAGAGACTCACTGGGTGGGATCTGAACCAGTGCCGTTTGGTTTTTGGTCCAGGTATAGTTGACCGAGGTACTCTAACCAATAACTTATTCTATTTAAATCTACCGTCCGTCGTCAAGCGGTGTAGGGGTCACATCATTCCTTTTGCGCCTTATCCAACAAGAAGAGTTCTCTGCTGCTGTTGCTAGCTCACCAGGGCGCTTCTAATATTCCGGCCACCTAAATTAAATTGAGCTCCTTCAGTAGAGAATATACTGTTGAAATAACGTAGCCCCTTGCTCCCACTTCTGCTGCGAATATGTTTGCCCTCACTCCGGCTCTTCGCAAGTCCTTCAGGAGATGTTTGTACTTGGCCATCTTGTACTCGTGCTGCTCCTCCATGTTTGTCTCATATGGAACAGTTATTCCATCTTCCTGGTATTTAGTAGAAATGCCTATTTATGATTGTGCATTTCTTCTTAGATAGTTATAAAGCTTTCACATTAACCTGTGATCCAGAGGGACATTATTAAGAGAAGTTAGTCCTCTATGCTTCATTTCCAGAAGAAGAAGAAGAAGAAGGAGAAGAAGAAGAAAAAAAGAGAAGTTTAACTGATTATGAATCACAGCATTTAGAAAACTTGCTCTGTAATGGTACTTCAGTTCATTGCAGCGATCACATCTAATGAGAAAGGTCGACCTAGTAAATTTGCTCTCCATTCCAGCACGTTCCCCACACTTGACAATATTTTATTTGTCTGTTTCATTTCTTTTTCTCCTTCTTCTTTTTTTTTTTTTAATCTTTACTGTTTTACTGTTTTCTTCGTAAAGTCCTAAGAGTCTTTCATCATTGGTCATCTTCTCGCCTTCTTTAGCTTTCCCTTTCTTAGAAGAGAGAGACTTTCTCTTGTTGTTATTGTTGTTGTTGTTTTCAACCAAGTTTACGTTAGATAAATGTGCTCAATATTAATGACAAAACAGTCCCTCTTATTTGGCAAACGACCTTCATATATATTTTTTTTTTAATCCAGAAATTATTAATTTATCATTTTGTTACTTCCATGATATGACGACAGGACAAAACTGTAAAACGCTCGACATGGAAATGTTGTGTAGAAACTATAAAAACGGGCATGAGCCTGTAAGAACAGAAATATAAAAGTAGTAAGCAAAGAGAGGCATGTGTAACTACTTAAACTATACTTCTTTTCAATTCATGCAAAAAAAAAAAATCTTGATTGTTTTATGTTTTCACGATGTGACAATGAAACGAACCTCTATGACATATGACAGGGAAATATGTTTTCGCAGAATCTACAGTAGGGAAAGAGACATGACTGGTCGAAAACAGGATTGAAGTAGGGAAGAAAGAGCGGAACATGTAGTTATCAGAGACCATCCCTTTGCTTTGTTTCTTCCCCCTCCCCCTCTCCCCCCCCCCCCCGCGCTTTTTTTTTATTCAGAAATAATCATTTCATAATTTTATTCTTCCATGATGTGGCGATGGAATGACACTATAAAATATACGAAACAGAAATGTAGAGAAAGGCAGAGGATGAGATGAAGACAGAATAAAAGTACGCTTAGTATAAAAAAGAAAAAAGATCAAAATTAATGTGTAGCTAGTGCGAGTGGGCGGAGAAAAAAAGAGGGGGAGGCGGGGTCCCCCCCCCCCCCCCCTTTTTTTTTTCAAAAAGAAATAATTATTTGATTATCTTAGACTTTCATGGTGAGACGATCGATAAAAATAAACTTGTAGGCTTGTAATACACAACAGAGAATGTGGCTCCTACAGAGTCTATAACGGGCAACGGGACACGATGAGGCGAAGACAGAAACAGGTAGTCCAAAACAAAAACAATAATAATAAATAAAACATGTAGTAATTATCAGAGACTGCCCTTCAATCCTATAAATACTAGATTCCTAACATCAATATCTTCTTGCCCTTATATTTGAATGTCAGTGATGATGGTCAGACATCTATAGTTGGACCTTTCTTTTCTAAGTAAGGTCTTATTTGTTTGTGAGTGAATCCCTCTCTAACCTCGCACAAATGATTAAATGGCACTCTCGAAGTTTCAATAATTGTTAATTCAGCAATCAATTTTGTATGTATGTATGTATATTGTTATTTATAACTATTTGGGAATAATCATTTGATTATTTTATGCTCTCCGATGTGAAGAATATGTAACGCCACTGTAAATGCAGGAAACAAAAATCTGCGGGAAAGAACTGGACAGGGTAAAGACAGAACAGAAAAAAAACAACAAAACAGTAGTAAAAGCAGAACGAAATCCTCTGGGACTGTGGAAGCTCCCACACTGGAGAGGAGAGGTATTGATAGTGGCATCCCTACGATCCCCCCATCTTTTCGATGCGAGCCTCCCGAAGTTCCCAATCGGCAGCGATCGCGTGATAACGGGAGCGATAATTTAGATGGAAAGAATTGCCACTGACAAGCATTGTATTGAGATGATAGCGGGTTTGGTTTTTCATCTTCCCGTTAGTTCAAACTGGATGACCTGGGATTGTGATTTGTTGTTGTTTTCGTATAGTGTGTATGTTTGTGACCAGATTTATTTATTTGTTTATTTATTTATTAATTGTTTATTGAACCCCGCCCCCCCCCCTCCCCCCTCCATGTTTGATCCGTAATTTAGAGGAGAAGTGGCAGGACTGCCTGTATTGTGTGGGTACATTTTCATGCTAACGTTCTGAACATTTTTTTTTCCTTCCTTAAAACTTGGATTTTATACAAGTAAGGAGACAATGATAAACGACGTCCTTTTTTTTCCTTTTAGAATTCCATGAATATTCCAAGTCATAATTTCGATAATTAAAAGCCATCAGATAGCATCACTCGCCCATCAAGCCTATTTACGCTGAAACGGCGTGAAAAGCGATAACAGATTTCCCAAGATATCTTTATCTGTGATTGTCCATGTAGAAAAGAAACCTATCTGTCTATCTATCTATCTGGCTCTCCCTTCCTTTCTATTTGCCTGTCTGCCATATGGGTGTCCATCTCTCTCTCTCTTCATCATTTATGCATCTGTCTATCTACATGGCTTGTTAGCTTATCAATGTATCCATCGGATGCAGAGAGAGACAGAGAGAGAAATAGAGAGAAAGAGAGAGAAACAGGCAGAGATCATGTATGAACGTTGATCTATAGCAACCAATAAAATACTTCGTCCATACTGAATGTAAGCGAAATCTCCTCTACTCTTTCATCTTATTCAGCAGCGCGCGCGAGAGAGAGAGGGAGTGAGAGAGTGAGAGAGAGCTTGCATCTGTTTTCATCTGCGTATTTATGAGTATTTTATATCCACAATAAATCCATGATCGCTGTCTCTCTATTTTTTTTCAACCACCATAACATGCTGATTATGCGTACTCGCTTTTTATGTTTATATTGTTTCTTTATAAATACTGAAATTTACATATATATAAGTTACAAGTGTTCTAAGTGCATTGTCACTCTCTTCTCACAGTCGACAAATAATATAAAAAGCCCACATATTCCCCTCAGCAACTTCCCCACAGTTGGTTCATTGACTGTCTCAACTGTCTGCATTGAATTAAACAGACATAGTAATTTAAGAATAGAAGAGAAACCTCGGAGGTTAATAAAAATAAAATTGTTGGCTAAGTTATATATATTTAATGCTATTGTGTTGCTTCTGTCTCTACGCATGCAGCGATCGAAGGACAACATGGTAAGTAAGTCCACTAAGAGTAGGCCTATATTACATCCTCAAATGCCTTTCAGATTACTGCGTATACTATTTTCAGGGAGAAGTTAAGCTTTATTGTTTTGTACAACAACACCATACAACTTCAAAATTTTCTCAGACAGCATAAATTACGTGTCAGCTCATATCACATTGCATATTAGATGATTCATGCTATTTATGAAGTTTAAATTCATCAGTGTCAGAAATGCACTTGTAAACAACGGCACGGATTTTTTTGTTCTTTTTTCTTTCTGAAAAGGGAACAATTTAGAGCTTTAAGTGCAATTTCTTTCTTTCTTTCTTTCTTTCTATCGTTCTTTCGTTCTTTCTACTGTTGTTTCGTTCGTTCTTTCTTTCTTTTTTAAATCTAGTTCAAGGCAATTTGTGAGTGTAACAAATTAACTTCTTTGGAAAAATCGACATCACCAAAAAAAAAAAAAAATCGTTATGTAAAATATGATCTGTATACCTAATTAGAGAATCATAACACTGTCCATACAAATCGTATTAACATAAAGTAATCAAAGCCCTTCCCTAATAACTGTGTTTGGGGGAGTGTGTGTGGGGGGGGGAGGGGGGGGGGAGCTGAGTTTAGGAGCTGTCCTAAATTATCCTCAGCTGTTCTTCAATTGACTTTTTACTTTGTGAGCAGTTGGCAGACTGGTGCTCCCGTTGTGCTATTGATTAAGTCATCAGCTTCAGATACCTTCTGTCATGGTCAGCATTTCACCTTGCACAAAAGCAATTGAAATGTTAGCCAGCTATCAGCGTCTGGCATAGACAATGAGAACTGAGGTATGGTAAAGATTGTTACTAGTGTTTGCCGCCAGACACCAAAAGATCAAAGCTAACATAGTGATATTTTTCACTTTGTCCTCAGATCATGGCCATGCAGGAATATTGTAAACAGTCTCAGCTCTACTGCGCTGCTACAGGTAATTCCTAATAACCCTATTCTATGTCTACTTCGCCTATCTTCTGAAGCCTCACAAAATAATGCAAAAAAGGTCCATTTATCCTCCCCCCCCCCCCCCCCCCCTTTTCCCTCTCAAAGTCTGGCAACTTTCCCATAGCTGTGTTGTCTAAACAGAACTTAGCAGAGAAGTCCTTGGAGTTTAGACACACCACTGCTTTAGAGGATCCCTTTTTAATGTGTTTTTGCCACATGTTTAGATGTTATGTAATTTTACAGAAGGTTGTGTGGGTCTCATTTTGCGTGATTGTCTCTCAAAATGTGGCAATTTAATGAGTGATGAATATATGTGAATTTGTCATTGAACGAACTTTTACTGCTTGTATGTGAATAAGCTTATGAGTAAGTCTGTTCATCGATGTGCCCGTAGCAGGTGGTTCCTGGAGCAAAGGCTTGTATCTCAGAGGAACTTGATTTATGGAGAAACATTCATTATTTACCAAAGACCTGAGATGCCACTTGCTGAAAGGATTGATAAGCATACGAAAATGTCTAGCTTTTGCAACTATTAATAAATAAAAACCTATCATCTTTCCATAGGTCCTCCTGGTAATCCCGGAGAGAAAGGAGATAAAGGTATCGAACATTTCTCATTAGATTTGATGACTCTGTCATGATTATCATGATTCCTTACTTTCTCCTTCTGCATGCAGATCAATTACTGTTCAAATTCTACATACTATGATATTTAAGCCAGCGTGACAATTTCAGTCTTAATACATAAATGACCATAAGGCTGGCTTTGATATCCATTTTACTTTCCTATTTCTATTTTGGCTGACTTTTCTTCGCAATTTGTAGTTGTTTAAATGGCTCTATTTAAACAAACAAAAATTATTTCTCTTCATTTTTTCTGTCTTTTCTATCGTCCCACTGTCAAGAACTTAAATAAAACGGGGTGTTTTTGTTTTTGTTTTACCAGTGAAAGGATAAAAACATAATTAATTAGAGTAATTCATTCTCTTAGAACCTTCATATATGAGGATAATGCTGCCCAATCTGGTAATAAATGGTGTTCATAATCCATTTTTATGAAGCTTTTAATCTTTTGGCAATAAAAATGTATTTTCCTTAACCTATTGATAGATACCACACTAAAAGCAAGCAGTAGAAAATGAAAACGAGATTGACAATAAAGTTTTCCGATTGGATCTCTCCATTGTTTGTCCACAGGTGAACGAGGCCCAGTTGGCGCAGAGATTGCGATGAACCTGGCCAATATGGAATCGCTCAGAGGTCCGCCTGGACCGAAAGGTATCCAGGGCTACTCTTAGTGCACAGACTCTGTGTGTCTCCACTCTGGTTCATCTTAGTTCGGCTAACTTTTAAATTAAAAAAAAAAATTAACCTTTCAATACGAAGAAAGAAGGATTATATGGGCTTTTAATGACGCCTGTTTTATGATTATTATTATTATTATTATATTATTATTATTATTATCATTATAAAATGCAGGTTTCGATCTTTGTGTCCCTCCATCCTCCATGGAAGGATCCGAGGATCGAAGCGCAACCCACGGCGTCAGTTGTTCCCCACAGAGAAAACGCCATACCACATGGCCACGGCCACTGGGATGTGTCCCATCTGCAAATTCAAACTGCAACCAGTGTAACACTATGAGAATACTTCCTTTTGTCTATGATAAAGTATAAGGCTGTGCAACGCCGAGGTCACCTTTCAATACCCCTCTTTGATTCACACTGTCTTATGTTCAAAGTCGGTTCTCTAATATAAAAACATTGTCATTAAATGACTGTAATATAATATCCCTGGCCAGGTGATATGGGCCATCCTGGACCTGTAGGCCCTAGGGGAGAACCTGGATCACCAGGACCTAGGGGTTTTAATGGAGCATATGGTAAGTTGATCACTCTAGGTATGTCTCCCGGAGCTCTTCTACTTCGGACCATTTGGTGACACAGTCACTAAGCTCCACACTGTTCTTCATTTGATTGTCACTGAAAAATCAAAGATGTCCCCTGGCACTGTTTGGAATTAGACAAACACTATAACATTTATATTTTCATACAATGTCAGCTGATGGCTACTGATGAAAACAAAAGTAAAACATAAACAAAAACGATAGAAAAATAATCAAAGATTTTCTTTCTAAAATGAGATTTTAAAAATAACTTACTATGATTTTGCTTTTTTAAAAGTTGCTCTCAAACTTTTGCAATTGGCTAAGAGTTAAATCATAAATTTAGCACTGTTATTATTTCTATTATTTTACATTCTGGAAGCTATATAATGAATGTTTCTCTCTGAGGCAGTTTGAAAAACTCAGGTATTATTGTCACATATTCCTTTGTGGTTTTGTAATTATTCTACACTGCCTCATATCCGCGGCTATCTAAGGACCACGAGGAGAGAAAGGAGAAAAAGGAGACAACGGAAAAGATGGAAAGAGGGGCTTGCTTGGTTTTCCTGGAGTGAAAGGCGAGCTGGGTGTCTTTGCATGCAACTAAATGTCTTCCTCTTTTTATTGTCCTTTATTTGCTGATTGTGTTCAGACATCTTAGTACTTCATCAAAATCTCTAGAACGATAGTGACCTAAGCATAGCCATCTGTGGCAAACCCTTCATGTGAAAATTTTAAAGGAAACAGAAAGCAATAATCATTTGGATTTTTTCTTTTGTTTTCCGAACTTTCGAGAAAAGACAACAATCGACTCACGAAAAAGAAAAAAGGAACCAGAATGTGCAAATAACTAGACTACTAATGGATTTCTCTTGATTAGCTCTTCAGCGCCAGAAGAACGTTAAAGTTAATTTACTTATTTTATTTCCTGCTCTGGTCACGCCCGATCTGTATCAATTCATTTCTTCTTGACTTCTTGGATATCGAGACAAGAATCGAACGAGAAACGACCGTGATATTTTGTCTCTTTGATGGGGCATTGCGGTACGCAGCAGTCCCCCTCTGTTTCCCCAACCGGAAGTGAATCTTAGGAAAGTCAAAATAATCTAGGGTCATCGCTCTCTTGCATGTATTATATCTACCAGTGGTGGATACCAATTAGGGAAAACGGCTCATGAATGATAGTTCAAATCACGTCTTTTCAGAACATGGCCTACGTATTTCTCTTGTCAGTAATTTAATTCTTTAATTCTTAAAGTAATTACGCTCAATGCCACTTGATTTCATTTCAAAATAGTGGTTCCATAACTTATGATTTAGCTTTACCGTATGAATAAAGGTAATGAATTTGTTCTGGCACCTGTGGATATAGAGAGTGAAATAAGAAGGATTCTTGTCGTTATTCATCGCCGCTATCCATTAGAATATGGATCACTGTCACTATCCTAGAAAATTAGAAATGTCTCTTACTTGCACTGTTTGCTACAGAATTTGTGCACATCTACCAAATTCTCTAAAGCCCAGAGCAATATTGAAATAGTAGGACGAGACACGTCTGAGGCAGTGCTAAACATAAGCGACTACACACCAAGACTCTTACATCCATTGAATATTGGTGATCAATTAAAATGCACACTTTTTTCTTATTTGTTCACGTAAATTTCTCAAAATGCATTCATTTTCAGTCTTATCTTTCTGTATTATATTTGTCCCATCGGACTGTTAAAGATCAAGTTTATTGAACACATACATGTATTTGGAGCTCTGTTTATACACGTTCGGATGAGTTTTGTTAACCATGTCGTGCAGTGTTTTAGGGCTTCAGAACAGATAATTCATTAGACTTAGAGAGCAGAATGCTTTACTGAAACATAAATATTTGGCATGGTTCCATCTCACTCCCTTAAGTGTAAATCCCTAAAAACCAGTTTAGTCACGTTGCATGTTCTCATTGTTTCCAGAGTATAACTGGTGTATTTTATTGGAGCACGTTCATTTTGTAATGAGACTGTAGTCATATATTCGTAACAGCAACATCTCTGATTATTATTTTTTTATTTACAGACTGCATGCATTGGCGATATTTGAGTGTTTAAATAGCATTTTTTCTTTGTTCCTGTATAAAATCAAAAGGCTATATTATTTAGATAAAAATAGTTTATAGTTTGTTTGTTTATTTTTGTTTGTTTGTTTGTTTTTCTTTTTTTTCATAAATTGGAGTAAACTTTCTATGGACATTGTTTGTGATACTTCCTAGCAACAATTTGTGAACATTTTTACTGTGAAAATCACCCACGACTTACCATCTTTTGCAGTATATA
Organism: Peronia peronii; assembly: GCA_039654565.1. NCBI lineage: Eukaryota > Metazoa > Mollusca > Gastropoda > Systellommatophora > Onchidiidae > Peronia > Peronia peronii. The sequence goes on along the minus strand of JBCEWB010482692.1, from coordinate 8,481 downwards.
TTCAATGTTTCTACATTTTATATGAGATCAGATTTGATTGGAGTGGATACCATTGCCTTTACAACTTCGGGTTACATGTAATTAAGTCTGACTTAATTACATTTCTTAATTTTGAAAACAAAATCTGCATGATTAGTCAAACCACAGTCACTATATTTTGTTTTGTTGTAGTTCCCTTGCATGACATGTGTTTGGGAATTCATATTTATTCGAAGCTTATAGGATGGATAACATTTTATTTGTCATTTCCGCCTAATAAGAGCACAGACTCACAAAAAAATAACTTATTATATAACAAGAGATGTAAACATCATGTGGTGACATGTTTTGTTTTATTTACTCCCATTAGAATTGATTTAGTGTTTATTCTTTTGTCCGTTCAATCATTTCTATACATTTTTCCTCTTATGTTACTGATTCATGCACAGAATACCTGATCTGAATGAGAATAAAAATTTGAGGGTGCATTAAATTTGTACTGTCTGTCATATCTCTATGGCTATTAGATCCAAAAGTAGACCCCCCCCCCCTCCCACTATCATAAGAGAGTTAATGACAATTATTTATAAATGATGGGGGTGGATTACTTAGATTTGAGACTTTGGTTTATATTATACTGAAAGGCTTTTTCTGATGTTGTTCACAACTGTGGTGGGTTCATCGGAGTGAAAGAATTAATTTGTCCATCGAAAAAAAATTGCAGTTCTATAATCAATATCGCAAGCACTTAACTTGCTGTAGGTTAGCTCAACAGTAAAATTGACAATGTACTTTGTGTGAGGGAGACCCGAAATCATTTCTTCAACAGACAGCACACGAAAGAAAGAATTATGTAGATATTCAGTCACTGAATGCTCACTGTTACAACGGCATATTCTCATATTCTCTCCTTACTTCTACATTGTGTCATGTTAATCTGGAAGTTAAAATGAAAAAAAATGTAATGAACACTTTTATTCTTTTATAATCTTACTTTCTAACGATCATTGTCATAATTCTCCTAAACCTTTGACAACATGTCATGTTTTCTTTACATTGTACTATTTATTGCCATATTTCATGAACACTGTGGCCGCATCTCTATCATCCACATGATAGCTTGTAACGTGTCCACCTAAAAAATCAACACAGTGAAGGTGCCATCGCAGGGTATAAAATTATCTGATCTGCATTCACCCCGTTTCATGATCTTTCATTCAAAATGTTATAATGTTAACTAATTTCTCTGTTGGAGATTACTGACTTTGTTTTTGCAATAAATATTGCCTAATTAGCAGACCCTTTGATTTTCAAACGCAGAAGTACTTGTAGATTTCATTCCACATGGCTGAAGAAAACAATCGAAATTTCATTGACACTGGATATAGCTCTTTGTTCCGAGTTTCTGTTCTGTTATTACAGAAGATTTAAATGACTACGCAAGTGAGTCTGCACATCAATATAATTTACGACGTCAATAAGCCTTTTATAACCCAGCCAAGTTACCTCCCTTTGCCAAGTACAAGCTGTATAACACAAGCATTATAAATAGGAGAAAAAAAAAACAACAACAACTTTGCCCCCGTTATTTAAGACGTACGCAGTAAAGCAAAGCAAACAAACAAACAAACAAACAAAAATCACAATAAGAGAATCTTTTCATCTAATTGTAATTTTTTAGAATTTTCTGTCACCGAAGTTTTAGATAACAAGAGAAAAAGCGATTTTCTCATTCTTTATAATACTTACAATGTCAAACTGATTGTACTTGGCAAAGGGAAGTAATTCACGTGACGGTCAAAATGGCTCATTAAATATGTTGGGGCAAAACTCTAAAGGCAGCATCTGTGAAAGATAGTAGATCTATCCAGATCCTAATCATGGCATAAAATGAAGAAAAAAAAAGTTCAGGCTGAATCTCAAAATTGGTCATTATAATGCTTGTTGTTTTTTTTTTCTGTTTATTAGATTTTTTAATTTTTTTTTTTTTTTGTAATTAGTTGTGCAAACGTGCCAATAGCCTTTTAAATAAAATATACTGATTAACCAACACTTGCATAGTTCAACTGGAATATATAATTATCTTCAAACATGTTATATGTATACCTTATTTGGTAAAGAATATTGATGTGCAGGTTCGATAACTTTTGGCAGTCGCCTTACCATGATATTCATTGTTGTTTCCCTTTACGCTTTCCAGGAGAAAGGGGCGAGAAGGGTAAGAATTAACTTCTGAATTATTTTACTGCAGCATGCATGTGAGTTTTATGGCCTATTAACTACGGTTATCTCTGGCAGGTATATGTAATGACCTCAGATGCATAATTCCCCACACAGGCACATACACACACGCAAACAGACACACACTAAGAAAAACAAAATCTAAAATCCATTTTTATTTCACTGTCATTCAGTTGTTTCTCTCACCATGCGGAGCTAGTCACGTCCTGTGGTAAAATAAAATAAAATAATGTAAAATATACCAGAACGAAATAAAATAAAATAAAATAAAATAAAATAAAATTATATCAAATACAAAATGTGTGTCAGTCCGCATATTTCACTAAAAAATTGATGCTTTAAGATATATCAATACACTTCTCACAAGAGCATAATTATTGACTGTGTCTTTCAATGCATCCACCCATTCACCCATACACTCACCCACCCATCCATCCATTAGTCTATCCATCCATGCATCCATCTTTCCATCCATAGTCCATGTATTTATTTAATTAACTTCTTATTAACCTGATACGATATTTTTGCGGAAAGTTTTTTTTTTTTTTTTCTAATGTAATTCTGTAAAATAATTTACAATTTATAAAAGATGAACTATTGCATTATCTGTCTGTATTATGGAAGGTGATAGAGGAAGGCCAGGTCCTCCAGGTGTGACTGGCTCACCGGGTCCGAAAGGTGAGCGAGGATTCCGCGGCCCCCAGGGTGAGAAAGGAACTGGCGGCATACCCGGGGTACCTGGCATGAAGGGGCTGGAGGGCACTGAGGGACCACCAGGTAAAACTACTTTGTCGGTGGGGACACTGATGCCCTCTCGATAAAAGGATCGCGGGTTCGAATCCCAGAGAGGGCGGTGAAACCAATTAGTCTTTGCATTTTTTTTTTCCCCAGTGGCGTAGCTACCGTCTTGCTCCTTAACAGGGAAGATGTTTAAGATATTAGCAATCTCATCTCATATACAAGTTCAGACTGACTACTTTAAATATTTGAAGCGGTGAATTAGTACAGTAAATTACAAACTGGTAACATGCTCCAAGACTGCATAAAAAGATCAAATGTTTGAATTATTTATATCGTATTTAAAGCAGATTTCGTCTTTGAATTCCGTCTTCCCTTCTCATCTATGTGTAGAACCAAAATGAAAGTGTACATATTTGCGCCTATTGCCACTCCTTTCTTTCTTTCTTTCTTTCTTTCTTTCTTTCTTTCTTTCTTTCCTTCTTCCTTTCTTTCTTTTTTATTTCTTTCTTGCTGTCTTTCTTTCTTTCTTTCCTTATTTCATTCTTTCTTATTTCTTTCCTTCTTTCTTGCTTTGCTGTCTCTCTCTCTCCCTCTTTTCTTCTTTCAATCCTTTTTTATTTCTCTATCTCTCTCTTCGTTTAGAAAACTTTTTCGACAGATATCTCTTTATCCACTTTTTGGTTCACTCTATTCTGTCTGCTAAAGGTAATTTATTCTACTGCAGAAACTCACATTCACACTTTTTTTTTCCTACTCGAGACGGGTGGTTTAGAACCAGCGGAAAGGTAGTGCGAAAGAGATCGGGTATTGCGTCGTTACAATGGCAAGTACAGCACCCCAGTTCTTGAACACGATGGCTATATCTCTGACTATTCTTAAACGAGGTTATATATTACACTGCCCTTCTTGCGCCAAGTAGACTTATATTATACAATCCAGACCATCAACATGAAAGTATTGGACTGTGAACATGTAGTGGATCACCACACAATAATATCTTTTTTCGAAAGCTTCCCTTCGCAATCTTTGGTCAACCATTTCATAATTATAGATCTTCTGATATACCTTTTAACGTATTCTATCGTGCTAGGCATTACTTAAACCTTCTAAAAGGTAGTAATTATGTAACACGGATATTGAAACCCTATGGTCAGCATTCAATAATATACTTGATGTAGTCAATTTGTAGCCACAGCATTAAAAAAAAGAAAGGGGGGAGGGAGGGGGAGCAGTTAGGCTGAGTCAGATACAGTTATGATGCTTCATATTGTGTTTCTCATCTATTGGAAACTGTTTTTTGCGCAACCTTACAGCACTAGAACAGTGCTAAAAGTCCAACATTTCAAAAGTTCCATGAAATAAAAAAAAAACTGTCCGTTGTCAATTGCAGGTAAGGCAGGACCGCCCGGAGCACGTGGACCTACGGGAGATCCAGGCTTTTGTGAATGTGAGTAAAAATTTCACTGTCGATATTTGACAATAAGATAGCGTTGTTCGCGATGCTGCTCTACAAAAAAAAAATAGAAATAATTATTTTTCCAACATATACTGTCTTAACAGAATTCAAAAGAGCAGTCGAAAGAGGGCATACGCCAGCAACATAACTGCTTGTTCAATTACGATTAACACCCAATATTGACCAAGTCTACTGGAAAAATAGGAGAGCAGAGATAGTAAGCTTTATCAGTAAATGTGATTAGTAAAGACAGTAGTCGAGTCAGATGTAAGTCACTGAACAAGTCAGACACTAGCCATAATAAATCGATTAGCAAGCAAAAAGGAGATTTGTTGCCAAACACCACTCTGCTCTTTTCAATAAAACTAGAAGAGAACCCACGGCCTTCCTGGGAGATTTTTTAAACATAGGTCAGACCGATACTGCCCTGCAGCTCAAAGTGTATGGCAAAGCGTGCGCATCTCGATGTTGGTATTTAAGATGATTAAGCTGAATGTTACTCAAAGAAAACGCTTTTGGTATTTTGAACACGTCATTCTATCGAACGTACATTTCGGATCAAACACTTTCGCGAGTTCACTATTCAATTATTATCGCCTTTTTAGAATAGCGTCAGAATTAGTTAGCTTTTTTTCGACTTTATATAAGTATAAACACAGATCTTTATGCAATAATGTTGTGTGCCAAATTTCGTATGGATACATTCAGCAGTTTTTGTGTCCATAAGCCTTTTGTGGATTTTGTTGCAAATTTATAGTATAGATAACAGAAACCGCAATGACGCCCTCCCCGCAATGAAGCATTCTAGTGCCAGAAAAGGTTTACATGACTTTATAATTTATTAAACCTTATCTCCGTACTCAAAAAAATCAATCACGCCTGACCTTAACAGTCACTTTTTATTTATTTTTTTTATTGTTTCATCTATAGACATGGAATGTCAGGACAGAATACGGTATTCTTTTTTGCAGCAACAATCAACTATTTTTGTATAAACTGAAAATGTACCAAAGTGCAACAATCTGCGGATCAGGTTCATTTATTTATAATATTTATAATATAGTATCTGAGAGTGACATGTTTAAGAGAATCTCCACGGACCAGACGGAGAAAAAATATGGGTATATAGTATTAAAATTTCAGATTCAAGTGTAATGAAGAAAGAGTGATTTGAAAGATATCTCTGGTATCATTTAGTTCCAAATCTAAGTCAAACTTGTTATTGTTTATCCCGAACGGAACACGTCACGTTACTCTCGTTCCTTTCAGAGCTAAATCATTATAGTTGTCTGTTGTCTGTCATACCTTATGTTGTACAAGTGAGCCATGTGAACATTGTTTTGCTAACATTTTCTACAGATGAATGTCTTGACACAAGTGAAACCAAGCCTTGTAAGTATATCTTATGTCATGATATATCTCTAACGACGATTATGTAATAGAAAGGGATGTTCCGAGATTATGTTAATTTTGCTACTAGCATCCTACATAGAAAAACCAAGTCCCCAAATCCTCTAGCCAAGTTATGGCCTCACAAAATAATAAAGAATATGGTACTGAGACAAATTACGTTATAGTGTTTGTTTTCCTTAGCAGAATGCAAAAGTATCACTTCAGTAAATAAACGCACTTAACTTAACCAGTCTGATGTCCATTATTGATGCAGCATGCTCTAGAAAAGCAAGGTAGTTTTGGGTTTCAACTTATTTAATGCATGTATATGTTCAATGCCACCTTGGAAGATGAAATATCTACACCAAATTATATGACACAGTCATAGTCTGCTACAGTCGAAACAAAAAGACTGAGAAAACGATGCTACCTTGGTTGTCAACTAATTCTCATAACAAAACCTAGAGAGGCGACAATTTAGACCAAATGATATAGGTTCTATAAGTGTATAGCGACACCTTTACCCATTACCCCCATTTCAATATTCCGTTATGGCAAAACTAAGAGAGGGACGCCGAGAAGGACAGAATGGTAAATTAAAGTCCAACTCCTCACTTTCACTGCTGCTTGAAAAGAGGCACATAGACATTCCATGAAATGATAGTGTGAAGAGATAATTCTGAGTCATTCAATGAATTTTGTTGGGTTAATCAAATTAAATGAGTGAAGAACAGCCCAAATGGCTTTCAGTGAACTTAAGCGGTGGCGTCCTGGAGATTTTTTTAAAATTAGAGATAGACTATTTTAATTTTTCCATCGAATTCAGCATGTTCAAATTAGAGGAAAACAGAGGAAAAAAATCGACTTTTTCATAGGGTTGCCATGGCAACGCCACTATCTTGGATTATGGCGTCCCTACATTGACTGACTTTAAAATCTATCTCCTCCGCCAAATTTCAAAGGAAATTGATCAAAACTTTGTGAACATATTGTTTCACATAATATTTAAAAAGTTACATATGTTCAGCCCTTTCCATGCAATAACAAATTTTCTAGAAATTTTTGAAAATGCCATGTAACGAAAATTCAAATTTCGCCATTTTTTCAAACTAAAAACCCATTTTTCTCTAAAACTTATCAACTGAATGGAACGCGCATATATATGTTTTTTGGTCTTGTTGTGCAAATCATGTATACCAAATTTGGTTAGAATCGGTTTCGAAATAATAAAGTAGATAGCAAAATTGTGTCAAAAAGCCGGGTTTTGAGAAAAACGCGTTTGAAGTTTTTTTTTCAGCGGAGAAAAGTTTTTTGTTCCCCTTTCAGCCTCGGAACAGCCTTTTTTACACACTAGCACTCCCTCCATGACCTCTGTGTCCCTTGTCGCCGTTTCTTAGCGTTCTGGGTGTATTTTTTTTTTTTTTCGAATTGTGCTCCTACCCCCATCATTACAAGGGCTCCTATAGAGTCACTTCCGGGTTCTTGAGGGCCTCAGTGTGCCCCCCATATCTTTTTTTTGTCTAAACCACAGAATATTTCAGGACGCCCTCCCCCACCCTCCCTTTTAAAGCAAAGCTGTATAACTACTTTTTCGGCGCCTTATTTCGGCCAGTGCCGATCTCAGGATGATTTTGGACTCGACTCTCTTATTTCCGTTATCATTTTCTGGAAACTTGAAACTTAACATAAGGATTTTAAACATATTAATAAACAGCATGCAAGTATTGCTTTTTTTTTCTTCTTCTTCCTTTTTCATCAGTTCCATTGCTTGTTTGTTTACTTGCTCTCATTTTCATTTGAACATATCTTTGATATAAATTAGCCCATTGTCAACGTTCATCAAGACTCATTATCATTACTATGTATTAACCATTCCTACCACCACTACTCCCGAGCCAACTCTTCCACCAAAAGAGGAAGGTAATCTCCGCACAGAAAACGTTAACCCTCCAATCAGCTATTGCATGCTTTTTTCCTTTTTTTAAAATTTTTTGGCCAGTTCCTCAAACTCCATCTGACCAGATCATCGTCTCCTTTCCTAATCAAGTCACAGAATAAACCATAATATTCCATCCACAGTTTTCGTCGAGATAAGATAATAAAATGGAGATCAATTTTTAAGAAGTTCTCTGCAGTGAAAACTTTAATTCATTGAACTTTTGAAATAAATCGTCATTTTCCAATGGAAACAATAGATGTAAAAATTAATGATTGAACAATTTGTATCAAAGTTACAGCCTATAGTGATATGAAATGTTTTGCCAGGATCTAAATTTGAAAGAAACGATCTATGTATATTTGCAAATTCAACACTTGTTCTCATACTAACTCAGTTATGACAACATCTTTTCCTGTAACCACAACGCAAAAAAATCATTGTAATATAACGGGATTCACATTCTTTTTCTGTCTGGCTAACAAATACGACTTTCGTTACATTAAGTCACTCCTGCATAGCCTGCATTTTACCAGTCATTAATTTCTCTCTCTCTCTCTCTCTCTCTTTCTCTCTTCTTCCTCTCCTTTTTTTTTTTTATCCCTATGCATGTTTTCTATGAATCAGATAACCACGTCATGCATCAGACTGATGATGGCACATCACGATTTACTCCCCAATGCAATATCACTCCCTGTCAAGGAATTTTGGGGGGGGGGGAGAGGGGGGGGGAGGA
>JBCEWB010482581.1:0-19429 GCA_039654565.1 Peronia peronii | reverse complement strand
TAGAAACTCTCAAATGACTAGTGTAAGTTCAGTAAGTTTTACTCCCGAAAAGAGCTATTAATAAAGTTTTAACTCTGAAAACAGTTAAAAGAAGCCTCACATAGTCTGTGAGGATGTCTATATAAGCAAGTCAACCGTATATGTGCATAAAAACAAACTAGCACGATGTAGAATATGGCCTATCCCGTCACGATGTGACAACCAACATCATAACACAGGCGCAGCGCTCTACTATAGCGTAACCCACACACTTCGTAATACATGTAATGTGTAGATCTAGTACATTTATGCGGATGCCTGTACTGTAGGCTCTGCCTGGATGCTTGATTATCGATCGATTGCTCTGCGGCCCTAGTACGCTCTGTTTGTTCCCCCCCCCCCCCTCCCCTTCCCCCATGAACACATGGCCTACTTACACTGCATGTGGGCATAATACATTGTCTAACCTCTCTCGCCCCATCCATGGCACTGTCTCCTTTGTTTTCAAACCGCTGGCATCTGCGGTGGTGGAAACCACATGTAGAGGACAGAAACCGATTTTTACCTTTGTGGCAGCTCTGACCAGTTTGATTTAAAGGAAACTCATGGCAACAGCTTCAGTTTATGCGAGATGCATTTAATAGGTGCAAAGAGGGAAAAAAATCTATTGTTTCGTTTTTATTCGATTTATCAGAAATTTGTTTTATCAGAGTTCGTTTGAGTGGACTCAACTGTATTCCATTTGCAATGGACAAACTGTTTAAACAGAAAAAGAAAATGTACATAAATAATAATCAAAATATTCACAGCATATTCTCCATGAGCCCGAAGTTCTCCTTGCAACTGCATGCGAGTTTTAACAACCTCCAAGGGATTGGTGAAAAAGCCTGCACCACAAGTTGCCAAACCACCCAGGAGAAATTCTATTGCTGATGCCATGACCTGAAAATAAAATTCAGCACATATTAAAACTTCAGACAGCACATGAATTACAGTTATGCATAATTATACCATATTAATTACCCATTATTACTTTCATGGAATAAACAACAGTGTAACTTAAAATCATAACAACTCACTGGCAATGAAATTTTGAAACTGACAATATGGAATTCCAGAATAGCACTCCCATGGTTTCGTGGTACCAGTCTGTTTCTGCTATAGAAGTCGCGAAAATGGCACATATCAACTACTGCATTCTAATTATCTAGGGACATGGTTATGATTGCTAATATAAAGTCTATGATCTGCATGGACAAAATGATGTAGGTTAATTACTGTCAATATGATTATGATTGTATTTGTGTTGTCTCAGTGTTTCAAATGACAAACAACTTGTTTGGTTGATTGTTTATTGGTGTTGTACAATTTATTTTAGGGTTAGGTTTAGATTAGGTAGGGGCAGGGTTAGGGTAGGGTTATGGTTGGGGCAGGAATAGAAAAAAAAGGATAATGGAATAGAATCACTGTGTATTTGTAGGAGGAGTTTGTAAACTTTGTAAACATAATGAAAGTGAAAGCTAAAGCTGGATCTTAACGCAAGGACCATGGTAGTAGCAGTATTATAATTATGTATTATAAAATTAATGTTTGGTATTGAGTACATTCTGGTTGACTTCAATTTAATTTAGCAAGCATAATCATGCAGTAATTGATATGTACCATATTCACGACTTCTGTAGTTAAAACAGATGGGCCCATGAAACCACGGGAATGCCCCAGGATATATCCAAAGTGTAGTTTAAACTGCCTAAATCTAGATCTAGCTGATGTCAAGTAACCTTGCCACATGCTGATTTCATGCCCTGTGGCTTTGACACAAACGTAGACCCACAACAATATCATATGCCTTCATGTAGATCTCAGCACTGAGAGCCGTGGACAGTCATTCATGTCACTAATCACTTACACCATTTTTCAAAATACATCCCGGCCAGCTGGCTGTTAACTGAAAATTGTATGGTTCTTTACTTGATGGAGCTCAACTGCCCTGAGTCGCAGTCACATCCAGCAGTGGCACTACCATCTTACTGCGGTCCCTACGGCGACCCAGCACATATCAATTACTGTAAAATGAACTAAACCAACCCCTGGCCTTAACCTGCTGGGACCCTCTGCTGTGCATACCACCGAGGCAATAATCGCAGTATCGATATAGGTACTAGTTCATTTTACAGTAATCGATATGTGCCGGGTCACCGTAAGGACCGCAGTGAGAAGGTAGATCTAGTGCTGAGCAGGCAAGAAATGAGTAGATCTATGAGATCACTAGATCTAGTGTAGTCGTAGATCTAATGAAGCTGGAGGCAAGAAATACTGTTCTCTGAACTGACAATCGTGCTCAAAATTCGGATCATATACACATTGTGTCGAATAATTATTACTCCATGCCTCGCCGAAATTTTGTTTTGGGACATAGACCTACCTGTGCATCAATTCATTCAGGTCTATCCCAACAGCTGAAGTAAGAGAAGGACATAGCTAGATTCTTTGATCGACCTAGTGGTAGGTCGAAGTGCAGGTTCCACCATGAGATTTACATTGGTTTCATCAAGGGAAATCACTCCGAATTAACAAATATGAACCAATGCCTCATCCCATGTCTTCGTGTCTTGACGACAAATGACAGTGGTACCGTATTCGTATTACATGTACTATGGTATTTGGCCATACAAAGAGAGACTGAGATCTATTTTGCTGAGATAATAGATGTCTCTAGACAATTTTTGCACAGAGAGAAAGGTCTGTTCAAAGACTTGAATGGGCATGTATCAAATACTAGTTGTTAAAAATAAAGAAGTAATAAATGAAAAGTCCATGTGTTAGGCCATTTCGTTCTATTTCGTCTTTCAACCGCCTGACGGTGATTATCTCGTCCATGTGTTATATCAACAATGTGATGTTCTTGTGGTTGAAGGCAGAGGGGCGAAAACTGTTTACTTCTCGGAGCTCACAAGAAAATTTGCGAGAAATTAATCTGATTGTATGGAAGGAGTTCGGGCACAAATTTTTTTGCTGGGTTGTTTTTCTTTTTAACCCCTCCCCCCCCCCCCCCTTTTTTTTTTTTCTTTTTCTTTTATTGTTGTTACTATTGGGCTATTTCTGTTGATTCTCTATTTTTGTTCTCTTGTCTCGTTTATGTGAGCTTTGTATTGGTGTAAGTCATGTCTATATGGGTGTCTGAGTACCGGACTGTGATTCATTGAAAAGTGAAATAAGTTAATGTTACAGTATCTGTCTTGAGATCAATGTAAAACCAGTCTTACGGACAGGTTTTCCTTTGCAATATGTAGGCCTAGGCCCACTGAACCAAAGATAATCCCACGTAAAGAAGTACCAGTATCCTGAACATTCAGAATTGATTGTTTTTATAGAAATTAATGAGATGAACACTCTGAGAAGTTAAAATGTCAGCCTGACCTCTCTAATTTCTCGCACAAATAAGCTTTGAACAGCTCACAGTGTGGATAAAATCACGGCGATCTTGCCTTTGACCTACAAAAAAAAAAAAAAAAAATGAACAGCAGTTTTCACGAAAACATGAAGTGTATGTAAATGTCAGAGAAATAGATGATTTGTTGTGCACTTTGGCAAAAACCTCAAAAAAGTTTATTTGATCTTTAGACGGCTTCGAAGACGAAAGGAAAAAAATCATTTCGAAGCTTGGTTTAGGCAGTCATTTTTCCACTTTAGTCAAGTTTAGTATATACACATCTCCCAGTTAATCAAGGCAATATAAGTCATTAGGACACCTCAGAGAATCATTTCAGAAAAAAAAAAGATTTTTAAAAAATGTGGGAGAAAGAAAAGAGGGGGGGGGGGGGTGACGGCATGGGAATGTGAAGCGTATTGAAAGTTAACTGATTCTGATACGACTGCTTGCTCTAGTTGAAAGGTTACTCCTCCACAACTAGTATGTGTGTGAGTGTGTTTGTGTTATATGTGTTAAAGATTGACTACAGCAGCTGAACGCACAATACATGCATAATTATTCAACAATCATGGCCTGGTGGCATAGAAGACCAAATAATGAAAAACCTAGATTTGACAAAATGCAAAATAAACTAACAAACAAAAATAAACAAACAAATACATGGTTCCATGGTGCTACCAAACAACAGTTATGTATAAAATCAAGAAATCACTCAAGGCAAGTTTTTTGTGACCATTTAATTTGATTTTATTGCAATATTGTAATATTTCATACTGAGGCATTATTTTATAAGGTAGGCCTACAAATTTGACTGGAGTTATACATAATGTGAATACAAAATATTCGCATAATACAGATATTATACTTATATCGAAGCAAATGTTATGTCCAGCGCATGAACAATGTCATTGGGGTGTACACATTTTGTGGGTTGCTTCAAACGGTTATATTATGAGCACAGCTCTGATTTTGATACTTGTATCAATATAGATCTAGTTCGAAGGTTCAGAATACCCTGAAGCTAGGCGACAATAACGTACAATGTATCTTAGCATTGAGGCCTATGCCGTATAATGCTATGTCAAAACTGCCAACAACTTCTGTTCGGAGAAGAGGCTTCTAAAAAGTTGGTAGGAGTCTACAGGTACAATAAAACAAAAGAGAACTTGTTGATTAGGCCTAAATGGGCTAGTTTATGGATGGAATCCTTTCAATTTCAAATCAGGTTTTATAATACTGATAGTCATATGAAACCGATAGAGCTAGGGCGATAAATGAGACAAATACAAGTAGCCTACATAGGCTCGCGGCTAAGATAGTCCTATCCATGAAAGGACTGAAGGGCCTACAAACACCTGACCTGACATAGGCTGTCATGTATTTATTCTCATATCTATACCACTCTCGTTAACCAACAAGATTCGGAAGTACATAATGCATTAGCAGGATATTGTCTAACGGTCCATTTACTGATGTACACATAACTTTTACACATCCTCGATGAGACTCTAATGGGAAGAATTGCACACTATCTATGATGCCAACGAATGAGATGTTAGTTGATCGTTGTCAAGTCTATTCATTCATTATTCATTCATGTCAACTCTTTCGAGGATAAGAAGGGAATGGCACGTGAATGTAAGAGGGAAAGGGTGTGTCTTGTTGATGAATATTTGTTTGGTCAATTTCAAATTCTATCGTTATTATCATCATGGGCCTAACAGAACACCAATATGGACTTTGCATACATAATTTGTCAGCTGTTCTGGCATCTCTCACCCCAGTTCTAGTACAAGTAACTTATTCCACGTTCCAGGACCATATTTTATTTTTCTTTATGTCCTTTACCTGTTCTTTATCAGCCGTTCTACGGCTCGCAAGTAGCCACCTTGGGCTGCTGCATAAATCTTTCAAGGGTCACATGACACAGAATACAGGAATCTGGAACACCCATACATGCACAGGCACAGAACACACACATATACTGTACTCACATGCACAGGACAACCCTAAGAACATTGAGAAAATGGTACACACTGATGCTACTCTAATATTGTCTCCTAATGCTGACTCATGAATGTACAAAAGTCTCTGAACACATGGAGTGAGGTACCCCACACTGGTAAATCGATCAAAGAGTGAATGCAGTGGCAGTAATTTGAGGATGTTAGCCACCTCACACCATCAACCCTACTTATTCAATTCCTTTTTACAAATCTCGTTAATGGCATCTATTCTGGCGGGTATCCAAGTAATGCAAAGAAGCAGAAGGTGAGTGTGAGAATTAAGGTAGGATGAAAAATAGACATAACATTAAGGATAGTAATAAATAACAAATATACACATTTTAATAATTATAGAAGAAAAAGGAGAAGAATAGCAACAGGATGATAATGGTGATAATGAAGAGGAGGAAAATGGGAAGGGGGGGGGGGAGAAGAAGACAAAGAAGAAGAAAATTAGGAAGAAGAAGATATAGAAGAAGAAAAACATCAATTTTTATTTTATAATCCAACAAGAGAAAGGAAAAGATGGCTTCATGTTTTCAGTCTAGCTAGATATGTGAACTGGAGAACAGAAAAGGAGGATTTTAGAGAACACAAAAGGGGGGGGAGGGGGAGGCGACACTGGAGATGCCGTGACATGAGATGAAAAATAACAAATGTCACATCAATGCCTTCATTGCTCGCGCTGCTGCAACCTTTCCTGATGCACATTAAAAGTTGGAAAAAAATGCGAGATGGTCAAATGTTAAAATGATTGAGGGAAAATGGGAACGGTTAATTTTTACAATAATTTTGAGAGGCTAATGTAATAAATCAAGCAGCAATAAAATATCTCAAAAAGGCAATAAAATCAGACTTATTAAATAACAGTGCACTAGCCAAATAAAAGAGTAAAGGACGACAGTCATTAGATAAGATGGCTCTTTATTTTGGACCATACACATATAGTATTCCAGTCAGAAATGTATAAGATGTTCCCGCATCATCCACATATACATATGATTGATGATAATATATGAGGCAAGACGACATATTTTTTATTCTAGAGCAGGTTGTATTGCATATGAAAATATGACAATAATAAGGATAATATGGAGATAAATAACATTCTAGCCCTGGAGTAACAACATGATCAACAATATATAACAATGAAGATAGAATATGATTTATTGGTACCGATTTATTATATTATAACCTCTTTGTAAAGTAGAAGAGCATGCAAAATTCTTACGTTGAACATAGTTCACAGCAGTACAGAATTGTTAATCGTAGTTCACAGCAGTTCAGAATTTTATGGTCTTTAGTAGTAGTACATGTATTTATACCATCCAAGATGAGACGATCAATCGGACAAGCCTTCATGGACTTTATATAATCCCTAGGACAGATTAGTGATGTGAAGACACAAGAAGGACACTTGCAGAAAATCGTTAAAAAGTGTGTAAAAAAGAGAACACATTCACATATCACTGTAGTGCAGGCAAGAAATGAACGTTATTGAATATATATAGGAATGTCACAGACTATATCACAAAGCAAAATAGCTGAAGTTGGCCTGCTTCACAAGAAAATTAAGAGCAACTGCAATGGGAACAATTCATTTTGACAAAACAAAATAAGCAAAGGATCAATCAAGACAAAAAGAAGCGACCTTGTACCAATGCTATTTATGATACAGAGCATAGAGCTCTTATAGTTGTCAGAATCAGGCTTAGCAATTAAAATATTACTAACCAAGTCCTTTTGCTTAAAGTGTTGAGCATAATGATCCAGCTGCCACTTACAAATATTAGGTATAAACCAAATTTCCAAATCAGAACCAAACACAAATGTGTTGCAGCTTATTGACCAATTGACACAACAAAAAATATTAATTTATGAATCATCTAAGATGTTCAAGTCATCTGTCAGATCTGATAGGTTCTGAGACACAAGTGTCAAATATTAGCCTCACGTGACTTCCTGCACCAGCACCGTGGCAAGGCACGACAAAAACACGGAAACTCTACCAGAACATGACAACATTATTTAGTTTTTGACATGTATTAATGCTTTAGTTAAGCTATGTGAGAATTTTTCTCTCATAGGTTATAAAAACAATAAGATACTTTTGATTTGGATATAGTATATACATACTTTTTAGGTACTTTACTGCATTTACAAATACAGGGAAAACATTTAGTAAGTTCAGACCTATAGATAAAATATGGGCCCTATCAGACTGTGTTCATGCCATGCTTATTCACTTTCATCCATATATTTCTACCTGTAGCACAATACCCATATAGATACATGTATGTAATTCAATTCATGGAATACACAAAACAAATGCACTATTTCTCAACATAAACAGATGCACATCTTATCAGCATAGAGGCCTACAGATGATCACCACAACCTCAGCAAAAGAACACATAATCATCTTGTAGGTAGCACTGAATCAGTGTTTACATTTTTTGTATATTGATTTAATGCTAACAGTCGTAATGACTGCAACTTTAATTTTATATCATTATTTCAATGAAAACTGGGACACAGGCCCTTAGTATGATATAATATAATATAATATAATATAACAGAATATAATATAATAATTAGATATAGGCTAGTTCATATATACAGCGGTATTTTGTTCGAAACAGACATCATAGAATTTAGAAGCAAAATTCTGAACAAAAAGCATTAGATCTTTGTGTGTACTTGTACAGATAAAGTGAAAGGACATTTGAAAGAAGGAGTGTTGGTTTCATGGACTTCTTCTGAATCTTCTAATGGTCATTGGTGGCAGTAAAAACCACAATTATTTAACATTATGAATTATCACACGATGGAAGGCAATCTTATCTGTTTAAATTGTGGAACACACTTTTGCTGTGTACAGTTAATACATTATGGACCATTATTTAATTGTACAGTTAATAATTAAGAGGGCAAAAAATAAGATGGAGGAATTTTCCATGCATTTTAATTGATAATATCTGATACTTTGCGTCGGTGTGCACAGTCCGAGTTCAATTAGCTATCCCATGAGGCCAACCCTTTGCCACGCAGAGATAAAAATGAGTCCATTCTATGCACTGATATATTGTCTACCTTTGAGGAGAAAGAAGATAGCAAATGCCATCATAAAAGGACTGGCAGAAACATGGATAAATTAAGGTCCATGGACATTAGGGTCCACCCAGGAAGGGACAAAGCACAACAAATGTTGTCCTGTGTTACAGCCCAGATGAAACTGCAACTATTCACACACACTAAGTTTAAAATTTACAACACCCATTTAAAGTGAAAATATATAATTTATTTCCTATGTTTGAGTCCCTCTTTCCTTACACGAAACAGGACAATTGTTCTCATAAAATGCTGCACATGTATTTATAAATTTAAATATATTTATCTGTTTGTTTGTCTGAATTTGTATCGTTATTTTAAAAAATTGAAATACAGTTCCTGCAGTTCTTTAACTCAGAAATAGCAAGGTAATAAATTCTCAGCTAAATATTGGACTACCAAAATTATCTGAAAGAGCATAAAATATTCTGGGGCGATCCATCTTCTCACAGCTGTATAATAGATACTGAACACTCTTGGTGCCACTTCACTTCATCATCATTCTGGTATATATAATATCGCAGACTCCTTTTCAGCAGCCCCTGACGATGTAAGCGCAGCACAACCAGTGTTTCTCTTGAATGCCTCCTCTTGGTCCAGGAAATGTATCAAATCATTTAACTGGCAGGACCAGTAAGATTATGAGGCTTTGCGTTGAGGGTTGCTCATTTCAGTAGATGGACACTTGTCCTTCTCAGTGTGCTACTTCCACTGCAGGTAGAATAGTTTAATATAGATGAAGTGTGGTTATTGAGATCATTCTTTATAACTTAAGCTATTGACGATCTTATTCATATATTACAGAAAAGATTTGAAAAAGAAGAGATAAAACATTATAATAGGAAATAAAATAAATAAAAAGATAATGCAGTTGAGGAATGCCAACAGATAATGTGTGTGCGTGTGTGTGTGTGAAAACAGAGAGAGAGGGGGAAGTGAGAGTGAGAGTGAGCAAGAGAGGAAGAGAAGAGGGAGGGGAGGGTAAAAAGAAAGAACAAAAGTATTTTATTAAACTAGTGAAGATGTCATTTTTACTTACTATTAGAACAATTCCACAAACAAGCAACACAACTATCTGTGAGCATCTACACAACATGCAGGCACTGCCATTTTATTTCAACTGCTTCCTATACATATGAACTTGATACCAATGAAATCAATTACACATTGCATGATTTGAGACATAAGCATTTCATTTCCTTTATGCTCCCTCCTCCTTCCCTCCACCTCCCCAAACAGCTGGTCTTATCAATAATCAATACAGAAAATCCTATTATAGAATCTGAAAAATCCATATTCTGAATGGATCAGAAATTGCCAAATGCAATAAACAATCAAAACAACAGAAAGGGTTAAGGTTTCTTTAACTCTAAAAAGTGTTAACTGAAACTGCTGGGGTATTAGTTTCTGTTATGACATAGTATATTCATGTTTAAGAAATGGTACTTTGTGCCTATTCTAAAGGTTATACAATATGGGTACAATGTTTCTATACTTTATCCTATTTACAAAGGAATTTCATGCAAGATAATATGATAAAAAAAAAAAAAATATTTGACAAAACAGTCCCTTGACACTTCTAGAGTTAAAACAATATATCCATTTATGTTTCAATCAGAGGATGTGATGCTGAGCAGTAAACTGACCTGGCAACGCTCCTGGGGACAAAGGTGGGCTGTCTACATGACTATCTCCCCCTTCCTCATCAGACAGGTAGGTGTCCAGGAACTGGAAGGCATGGGCAGTAATCTGTTTGCCTGGAGAAGACCAAATGAATAAATAAATAAACAAATAAATGAATATATTAATATACATATAAGGAAATAAATGAATAAATGAATATATAAATAAACGCAAAAATACATAAATGTTTTAAATCTTTATTTTTCTTAAGCTGCATCGGGTCTCAATTATGATTTTGGTGTATTCAACAGTATTTAGTAATTGATGATCATTGACAGAATTAATGGCAATAACAATACTACTACTACTACTAATAATAATAACAATGATGATAATAATGGCAGTGTCAATGAATGTTTTGGAGGGTAAGCCTAGCATGCAGAAAAAAACATGTCTAATTTCTTCCCTCTCTCTCCCCCAGTCCTTCCTTTGCCCCAGCACAACGTGGTGATCTACGGTACTTTAAATTTAAATTTTTGGTATACATGTATTATTATACCTGGTATATGAGGCATCTACTCAAACTAATTTGATGTTTCCCACACTTTCAAATTTCGACCTATCGCTCTATTCCATTCACTCGACATAATATTGAACGTTGTTTATCCACTGGCAAAATACCCAAAGACTGTATAAAAGTGCTGTCTGTAGGAGCTGATTAGACACACATTTACAGTCTGTGAAACCCCATGTCTAAGATTGTTCTCAACCATTATATTACATTGATGCACCACACTCTCTCAAGCGATGAATGATCCTTTTCCGCCAAATGTTATCCAGACATTAACTTGTACTAGGTAATGGATGTAATCTTATTATTTTCTCTTCAAAGTGTATGGGAAGCGTATGGAAATAAAGTTTGATGTTTTTATTCTAACAAGTACGTTCATGCTCAGTTTCATTCTGCTGTAAAATTTACAACCCTTGTCAAAGAGTATAGATCTAGCTGAAAACTTACTTTCTCCTGTCACCATCAATTCATTCAAACCAACAACCAGTCATCTGTTCCTTCATCCAATCACCAAGATCTGCTCTCTTGGCAAATTGATCAATGCAAAATTAGTCAGAACTTAGCGGTATTCAAAATACAGGCCTTGCACAAGTCACCGTCATACATAACGAGTAATATGAAGAAACTCACGACTATACCAATTGTTATGTATTCCTAATAGAGCTGTATGTGATGAAAAACTTGTTAGTGAAGATATTTCTACAAGTTAAGCTCGTGGCAAAAACTATACAGTCTTTTTTCGACTAGTTTTGGTGATTCAGATTCTGTTGCACTTTCAGCATTATCGTGGAAAAGGAGTGGGTCAAAGATGGGATGGATGATTGGAATGGAGGTGGTACAGAGACAACTGTTGAAAATGGTAGCTAAGTATATATTAAGCTATCAATGAACTGAATAGACAATCAAATTTTTGAGAGTATTACTGTTAATTTGTATCTTACCAACTTCAGCACCATCATGATCCACACTCATCCTGGGCGATACTTTCTTCCTGGGAGCCTCGGGACTGGGCGTAACGTCTCTCACCACTGCTGAAGTCACGCCAGCTATTGCATCATCAGCGGTCAGCAAATTAGATGACTTGGTTTCTGCTGCAACTTTCTGAGCAGACTTCTCTAGATCAGCAAGCTCAGGTAGAACAAAGTTTCCTGTATCGCCATTAGTGCCACTGCCGGCCTGAACGGTGTCTTCGACAGGAACCGTCTCATAGGACTCGATCACTTTAGTCACCTTGATAACCTTTGTGATCTCTTCATACCCTACACCATCGGTGACATCTGTGGTTCGACTGGAGCTGACAATCACGTAAGGACTACCAGACGGTGTGCTACCATGCGTTGTCTTCTCAATAACCATGTCATTCATGCGATCTAAGAGAGGGTTATCGGATTCCTCATCCTTGATGTAGCCAACTTTTTTAGGCATTGTATAGATGTCGCCTTGATATTCGTAGTGATGGTGATCCAAGTTTTTGGCATGGTCGTTCACGTTCAGGTGTTTTTCTGTCATCAATGACGTAAGAGGCGGCTGAGTTTTCTGGTCGTCCGTTTTGTTTTTGGCAAGGAGCTTCATGCTGTCCGTGGCTGAGGGTGAAATGTCTGTGTGCGAGTGTGAGACAGTAGCGCTCACCATTCCGGCCGTGCCGTTGGGAAGATAGTTATTGGACACCACTGAGGCAGTAGATGACACCGGACGGGAAGATATCTTGTGGACGCCCATATCAGAGGAGAAGGCTCTGTTGTCGTGTGCACCAGAAGGCGATCTCTGTACTCCACCGCTTTTCACGACAGACTCTGTGGATTTGTATACACGGTACTGTGAGTTCTCCCTGGAAGATGGTTCATGCCTATGTTTATCCTGAGAGGAGGATCTGCTGGGCTTGCTGTTGTTGGAGCCAGGGCGAGCTGCTCGTCGTTCTTGAGCGTCGCTTTTAGATCTCTCCAGCCGAGAATTCATTCTGAACTCCCTGTTTTCATTGTAGTATTGCGGAGTATGTCTTGTCTCAATCAGCTTGGATCGAGAACCGCCGCTCGGACCTGTGAATACATTAAACCAACTTCACAAAAATGATGGATCTTATAATATAATAAAGAAAGAAAAAAAAATTCAGCAGCCCCTTCTCCCTCCCCCCCTCAAAAAAAAAACCACACACACACAGAAAAAAACACATACACACACAAAACGCCACATCAGTTTAAGTGGCAGAAATTCACTACCCTTTGTACGTATCTGTTCTGAACATTAGTTGAGTTTGTCTTAAGAAGTCTCAAACTTTTCCAGTTGTATCTCTTGAATAAAGAAGAATGTTTCATTTTGTGGGATTTCAATTCTGAATTAAACCTGTTCATTTCTATAACATATTCATCATTTATGTGCATAGTGTCATACAAAAGAAAGTTCACATGGGATTCATTTGTTACTAATCAGGACTCAAAGACCTAAAGAAATTACTCTCTTAGTACACAAAAAAACTTTTGCTGACCACCTTAGCGATTGATGTGAGAAATAAACATGGGATGGCGTATACAAATACAAGCTTTGGAAAGTAAACAGAGTGTACCTGCGAACTGGTAGACATCGTAGATCTCCATCCCCCTGACTGGAGGTACTTCGTACACAGGGGCCAGGGGTTGGCTGTGGTAGATGCGCTGTCCACCGGTAGGAACTATAGATAATAATATATAAAAGAGAAAATGTGTGAGCAACATGTTTATGCCTCTATAATATAAAGGTTGCCTATAAATTAATTAATGTATAATGACATATATTCTTCTTTGTCCTCACATCATAACAATAAGATTTGAGACTGGGATGAAAATGAGTGAATTATGCATAGCAAAACGTATTGAAAATGTCAAAAAGAAAGTGTTTCTATATTGATAATACCAAAATACTGGTTAAAGTTGTGACATCAAATCAGGCTACGAATTTATTAATCCTGGTGACAAAATAGCAGCGAGACTGAAGTCACATATCAATGGGTGCATATTATGTGTTTAATTATAGAGCAATTCAGATGTTCTTTAAGAAAAAATAAAATAAAAAATTAATGGTCAATTTTTGGGAAACAACCGACAACACATAGCTGAGATCTCAATTCAATTACAAACTAGCGGAGACGTTCCAAATTAACATTTATCCTGCGAAATTATTACATGTATTCCGTATCGTTCGAAAGCATGACTCTAAACATTAAATTTTCACTAGTGATATCGTATAGCAAGTGGCAAAGGTTTGAAACAGTCATACGGCTCTGCGCGAATATCTTACATCTCTATCAGGAAAAACATTTAAGGTTATGATAGTTACTTGACGCTGAAAAAAAAAAAAGCTTAAGAAGAAAACAATATCAGAACACGCTAAATTTTTATACACGGTTAGCACTAAAGGTCTGCGGTCTCGTTGTAAGCGTATTCTGTATTGCCTTCAGTACTAAATTTATGTTTATGTGTTCAAAACATGCCATTAGATCAACAAGGACTATACAACGTGGCTATTATGGTATTCGTTATATGTTGGTTATGAATATATATATGTATTGAAATGCAACAATGGTGGTGTAACATAAACATTATATATGGATTTTTTAAAAAAGCAAATGAATTAACAAAACCTAAAGTCTAAAATGCTTATCACATATTTGAGATACATAAACAATGGCCCAAGTATTAGTGATGCTAACAGATATGCATACAATCACCAACTGAATACTGGTACACTCAATGATGAAATGAAAATCACACATTCACTGAAAGTTGTGTTTTGTAAATGATATAATGAGTAATAGATCTATGACATATCAATTTAGAAACTTTCATGCCCGCATACAATAAAAATTAATTACTAGTTTCATTTTGGCCGCTCATGTTCATATTCCAGAGAAGTTGAAAACAACAACAACAACGACAACAACAACATCGACAATTATCCCCCCAACTTTGAAATTACTCGTGATCACTGCCAAAGAATTGGCGGAAAGCTGTCGTCGCTCGAGATATTCATGCATTATGAGAAAAACATTCAATGTTAGCGAACTGCAAAACCTTGATATCATCACAATTCACATAATCTCATCCGAGGGCTATAATGATAATTTGTGTATCCGTCCATTGTTGTGGTAGAGCACGCAGTAGGTCCCAAATGACACCTGCTTCCAATTCAGTCTGTTCTTTGTGGCCACTTCTTCAAATTTCGGTCGGATGAAATTACCATTACTTTGGCTTTTTTTTTTTCTTAATTGTCACATTTCTGACCCGCCGAGTATTCACAAATCTTTCACAATATGTTCCTTACTAATTGAACTGATTCCCCATTCATTCAACAACCACCCCATAAATCTAGCACTAGTAACAATAGTATCGCGCTCTTCTTGGGAACATCTGATCGAATGTCTTGTGAAAACGATGACAGGGAGGAGAGAATGAAGGGTTTTGGATTTGGTAAAAAGCAAGCTCAAAGGTATTGAATTCATTAGCTCTGTCTATGTTGTGGATCAACTCTTATGATTCGGAAGTAACAAACTTCTCCGTTTTTTGTTTGCTTTTTTAAGTATGTATGCAGCATTTCAATCCTTACAATAAAATTATACACCTAGCAATAGTTCGTTTACACCTAGCCTGTTAGTAAAAGGTACACGTGTTATTAGTAGAATGGAACTAAAATGCCAGAAGAAACACATGCAAGTGAGTAAGATATGTGGCAACAACTAAAGTATTTATGGGAAATATCCTGGGTGACTGGTATTGGATTTTGCGGGGTGGGGCCTGGAGACATCGACTTGGTCGGGACAAGATTAGCTGCTCATGGATTATTAATTTGCTCCAGCAGTGCTAGACTCTCTAATTAAAGTAAAAAGGATTAATCAGACTGCCCTTTTTTCGTATTCTTAACATATTATAGTTATTGTTCTCAAATGCTTCATGCCAAAAAAAGTTTCATTGGAACAGGCAGTAGTAGATTTGTCTAGCTGGAGTAATGACTAACTGATACAGTTCCTTCCCAGTCATCTCACATTATTTTTGCTTTTAAAAACTTCATAAGAAAGAATCCCACTTGGCTTTTGCTCAAACTGACGGTGTATATCTCAGCCTGATGTAGATCTAGTATGTCACACATCAGAAATAAAAGGTCAGATAATGCCTGAGTAGAAGTTTACTAATGCCGCACATATAGGTGAATAATAATACATGCACTATGTGACTCAGGACAGAACAAGCACCCTATCGTCTCAAAGGCCAATTTTTTCATCCGTTAACCTATCTGTTGCTCGATAAATGATCCCAGTTGTTAGTTGAAAAACAAATTAAATTATTTTACAAAATGAGAAAAGTGCAACTATCTATTAAGTGAAAATTTTTAAAAAGTTGGTCCATTTAAAAAAAATATTTGTTTGTTCTGTTTGTTTTTTAAAAGAAGTTTCCAACAATTTCAGGCTGTGGATTAATTTGCTAAGTGAATAGTGGTGGTTTCAACACACGAAAAATGCATAAATCTATTCATTGTCACACTACCCTTGTGCAGTGAACAGAGACTACTGTGGTTAGAAGAGACTGTGTGTGTAATGAGGAGTGGGGACAAGGACATCAAACTGGTGAAGCAGATTATGGGACTGTTGAGTTTAAAGACCACTCCATAGGACATTAAACTTATACTACATTTCTCATACCTCGCTGTAAGGAAACAGCTCGTCTCGGGGGCCTTTGCTCCATGGCCAGACTTCCTAAAGTTGTGTGTCAAGCAAAGATTTATGAGTGCAAATTATGTTTCCACTGACTCTAAAAAATAATATGTATGCTCACCAATTACATTATGACAGGTGGGTGCTAAACAAATGACGTAATAAATTCTACTCTCCGTGTCAAGAAAGAAATAATTGTTTTCATTTAGAAGGATTATCTATGAAAAGACAAAGTTGTTAGGCAAAGCACATTTTGTGAATTATCAAGATAGTCTGCTTTTATAATGAAGGTATTTTCGAAAGGCAGTTTTTAATTTGAACTTAATTTTTCAGGCCTCTGGTTAAAATATTCAGAGAAAAACAGTCAAGAAATGTGATCCATCGTGTCTCAAAGAAGCAGTCAGTAACAAAGAAACACAAGGAAAAACAATAAGAGAAACTCAAGGAAACCAGCTGAACAATATGTACTTGAATGTCTGTCACATAAATTCCTCCGCCCAATGATTCAAAACAAAATCCAATGAAAAGTAAAAAAATAGTTACCGGATTTATTATGTGAGTAACACCAGAAAGCAATTCAACATTCTGCACTAGTCTAAACAAAGCATTTAGCGTTGTTAATAATACTTTGAGAGCAATGCTTCACTTTTGCAACAGTTTTTGTTGTCGCCCATGTTATTGTAGCAATACACAGTGAATATTTTCAAAATGTTTTTGTTGACCCAGCCCATTAGTCCATACAATGGTTGTATAAAAAATAATTATGAATGAAAGAAAAATAGCTAAACGTTGGTAAAGCATTCCATGACGTGTCATTGCCATGCCAGCCTTACACAAATACAGATTATGTGCAGGTCCATAAGCAGATCTTCCCGGAAAAGCTGGCGCTCCTGAAAGTTGATATGTGACTTTTAAGAAAAAATATGACTACAAGTTTTAATACTAAAATGACACTGATACTAATATTAGTAATTCTCGAGAATAGAAGTATCACTTACAGGTAAACGTATGAGCAAAGTTTTGTCTTTACTCTATTAAGACAGTTGATGTTATGCACAAGAAAGAGTAAATCTTAAATAAACATTCATTTTGCCACACAATATTCCAAAAGTCTCAATATTAGGCACAAGGTTCCTGAGAAAGTGACAGACACGAGGTATGAGATCCGCAAGGGAAAGTGCGTACTTTCGTTCAATGGTATGGTAATAGGCAGATTCTAACTAAGAAATGGAATTTGTTAAAGAAGACATATCATTCTGAAAGCACAAGGCAATCAAAAAAATGTGTAGTAGGCCTATTAATTATATTTGCTAATCCACCATTAGCACCGTTTGAACACAACCATGGAAAATAAGTTGTAATTGTCATTCACCAGTTACTTATTCCTTGAAAAAAATCATAACTCTCTCTGGATAAAGAAACTTGCACGTATAAGCTTTCTTTTAAATATAGCCTACTTCTCGATTAGAAGAGAACTAGAGGGGAATCTTGGAGACAAAGCACCTATCGGTGAAACATCAAAGGTGAGACTAAATGCAGCATGTGTAAAACTATAGAGGAAGCAGTGGATAGAACATAATCTATGCTTCATTCATTGACTTACATGTAAATCACAAAGCTGCCTGTTTTTCACCATTACAAAGAGATTCAAAGCAATGAGGGAAACAACACGAATCTTTAGTTTGAAAATGCTGTCGAAACAAAGGAGCTGGTAAAGGCAGGCAAAGAGACAAAACGAGTAGATCTACGTATATGTGTGCACTTACTAGAATGGGGTATTCGAGTTTCGGAAATGGCTCTGGGTATATGAGTGAGGGGGTCAATGCGATGATTGTTGGAGCTAGTGGGCCGTCCATAGTAATAAGCCGGTGATGGGCTACTTGCATACATGCCTGCTGATCCGAACCATAGCCCAGTGCTATTGACCTGTGGCAAAACAAACAATGATGCTGTGAGTATAAGTATGGAAGAGACTGGTACTGTAATGACTGAAGACAGCGAAAAAAAAATGTACGACTTTGTAAAGTTTCAACTCAATTTCAGTGAACAGGATATAACAACGATAAGATGTAAAACTTTCGGCGAAGACAGAAAACAACCATAACAACAACAAGACCAACGGAGATCTGATTCCCTCCCCTTCCACGCTGCCTCTTCTCATGTCCCTCCCCCGAAAAAAAAAATTCATATGGACAAAATGCACTATTTTAAAATCTGAAACTAATGATGAGCCATTAAGAAAAATACTACGTTACTTCCCTTTGTCTTGTGCAAGAGATATAAAATAAGCTTTGTGAATTAAAACAAAACAAAAACAAGCTTACTCCTGCTATCTGAA
The DNA here is from genome assembly GCA_039654565.1 of Peronia peronii. Taxonomy (NCBI): domain Eukaryota; kingdom Metazoa; phylum Mollusca; class Gastropoda; order Systellommatophora; family Onchidiidae; genus Peronia; species Peronia peronii. The sequence goes on along the minus strand of JBCEWB010482581.1, from coordinate 691 downwards.
ACATATGATATAAATAATTGTAAAAGAAAAAAAAATTATGACGATGAGGAAATGAGGAAAAAACATTTTCATCCCACGATAAATTGTTCACAACTTTCCGCAAACCATGTTGGAAATACCAAGCGGAGAAGCCATTCTTTCTTCTTCACAATGTTTGCAGTTTGCCTCATGTATCATGCTTGGCTTCATTACAGGAAATAACATGTTTCTTCTATTTTAAAAATGCAACATAAACAATTCAGTGTTGTCTACATATCAGAACCATGCTTGAGAGCGAACTTGAGGTGAAAGTGCTGAGAAATGCAACGCAGCAATGTGTCCCGAAATCTCTTGATAAATTTCGATGTATGCCCGTAGGACAAAAGATTTTAACTCGCTGAGTGAGTTCCTTAGACCAGTGGTTCCCAAACTTTTCGAATTGTTACCCACTCGGTCCCCTGACGACTTTTACCCCCCCTCCCCTCCCCCCCAACCCAATTGAGAGAATTCATTTCAGATTTGTTTTGAGTAGATCTATTTGTAAAATTCGCGCCCCCAAGCTCTAAATTTTATCATCTAATCTTAGTAAAGTCAATAGAACATAATTCTGAATAGCCTTTCATTTTCCGGTATGTGTGTGTCACGAACTTCCTTTCTGGATGTTGAAGGGTGTTTGTCGTGATGTAATAAGTGGCGATCAGGCGGTGGATGC
>JBCEWB010482470.1:1458-19430 GCA_039654565.1 Peronia peronii | reverse complement strand
CATGTCATATGAGCTTACAAAGTAATCCTTGATTTCACAGCTTTCATCAAAACTTCAAACATGTTTATCTCAAAACAACATTTTTGTAGATATGACAATCTTGCTTTATACCCTCGAGATAAAGTCATGGAAAGGGAGATAACTAACCTTTAACAAATTGTCCCATGTACAAGTGATTGATTGGCTAAAAGAGTTAGAGCCTGTCAGATGGTGCGTAAAAACGACAACAACACCAACAAAGCTGTGTGCAATGTCAGTATAGTCAAATAAAATACAATAAAAATATGTGTAGTTGTCTCCCTTTCCAACATCAACATTTGGGGCACCAAAGCCTTTTCTGGCACAATGTGGCTCATTACCTTCTGTAATGTTGTCCTTCATCAGACAAGCCCTCACCCCCCGAACAGCTGAGAGCGGAGAAGATTGACAGAAACTCTCTGACCCTGGTGTGGACTCCACCCGAGGATGATGATGGTAGCATCACCAAGTACATCCTGGAACAGCGACAGGCTGACTCCGACAAGTGGGAGAAGATAGCCGAGGTCTCTGGCAAGACTAAATGGTTCCTGGTCAAGAACTTGCCTCAGGTAGGCGTGGCCAAGGATGAACATTTGAATTTCATTGATGGGGCTTTCAATTTCACACTTGATTAAAGTTGCTGGCAGAATTGCTGTCATTCTTTTTATTGCCCTGCTCCTCTCTGTTTGAAGATGTCATGCCATTGATTTATGTTCAGGAATTATTATAAGAGGTGTTGATATTACTAGGTTATTTTCTTCAGTCTGATATCATTGACAAAAAACAGCAAAAGAGATTGGGTTATAGAGACACAGACCACATGTACTCATTGCTGTTTGTTTGACTCTCATAGGACAAAGTTGATATGAAACACACTTGTTAAAAATGTTACATAGGAATTAAGTATACATCCAAGTTCCTGTAGATTAGTTCTCTGAAGAAATAAGACATCTCTCAAATATTTGACAATACCTTTTACTTAACATCAGTGAAACATATATGGAACTTGCGCATTAAGCAAAAAAAGGGGACAAACAAAGGAAGTTTCAACCAAAGTGAACAAAATGTGTTACAAAATTTAGTGCTTTAGACAGAGCAGCCGGTATCAGTGTTATAATGATGACATTCCTGTGTTTCCACAGGGCCAGTCCTTTGTCTTCCGTGTCAGTGCTGAGAATCCAGCAGGTAGAAGTGCACCCACTGAACTTTCCAGTCCGGTCACGCTTAAAGTGGTCAAAGGTAGGCAACTCTGACTCAGACCCCCTTTGGTGTTTTATTACTTTAAATGTTGCTGCTTATTAAAATGCATGTTGTAGAAATTTGTGAGTGCTAGAATTTGATCGGAAAGCATGTGATAGACACCACAAACTCTCCTTTAATGGGCTGCTAGTAAGGAAGAAGATAAAAAGAGCAAAACATTTAAAAATTAAACATATCAAGAAAAGAAGGAAAAAATATAGTATGCCCCTGTTGTATTCAAATCTTGCTGTTTAAAATCAAAAATTATTGAATGTGAACAATGTCGGGCTGTTCTGTTGTTTTTTTATCAGTGTTTCTGTGGCATGAAATGGTAGCATTGTGATTTTTTGAAGTGCACAGTCCACTGATATGGGTAGTTGAGCAGATTACCACAGGGAAGTAGTAACATTTTAGAAAGACTAAAACCTTAGAATGTAGAAGGAATGCACTAATGTGTACAGAGATTTTCTTTAGCTGTTCATTTCTGTGTGAAGTTGCACCTAGTAGTTTTGTTGTTTTGCTGTGTTAATATCACTTTTCAGAACATAATTTGCTTCTGAGTGATTTCTCAGTTCTATTTAAATTTGATTTTGAACTTTGATTTTGAGTATTTATTGGTGTCATTTTTCATTGATAGTTGTAATGCACTTTTGTTTGCTATTCATTTGGTTTCTTCTTCTCATTTTAGGCACCCAAGTTGCATGATTAGGTAGAAGGCACACACAACAAACTCACATTTTGGTTTAGACTTTCATTGATTTATAGTGGTCCACACCAGTTGTTGTTTTTCTTTTCTTTTTGCACTGCATAATGATGAAACTTTTTTGGTCACAATTAATTACACTCTGGTCACATCAGAGATAATATAAAGAAATCTTTGATAACATGCTATTTTTTTTTTGTCCTTTTCATTGTGCTCTTCCATCTTTTATGTTTTTTTGTGTTGGCACATGGGCATGTTTTTATGTTTTGCATGTTGTATATAGATCTATATGTTTATCTGTGTCAAAAGTATTTGCTCTGTGTTTTGATTTGTTCATGCTTTAATTCTTGTGATGTCAGTTTTATGTTTTAATGTTGATCTCCTGAGGCGCTGAATGTTTGAATGTACAGAGATTTGGTGATGGCTTTTATTTCCAATTATTTCATTTTGCAGAGCATTTGCTTATGGTTTTCTAATGCAAATATTATGCTCTTGTTTATGTTGGCCAAATAATACCATTCTAGGTTTGATACTTTAGTTCATCTTTTGCTTTTTTTTTATTGTCAAGACATAATTTTTAATTAGCATTAGATTTTGTTCACTCATTATTTTATGCTACGACCAAATATCTTCTGGCCTTTGTTCAAACTGAAAGTATAGAATTTTAGTATATTTTCAAACTGTAAAATGTTTTATATTTTGAAGTAGCAAAATGAAGTTTTTACAAATGCTGTATAATTTGCGGGAGGACATGTATTCATATTCTAACTCATGGACTTTGCAGAAGTGCCTAAGGCCATCAAGAAAGCTCCAGTGGTGGAGGAAGTTGGCGAGAACTTTGTCAACCTGTCCTGGCAGCCGCCCGAATCTGATGGTGGCTCTCCAATCACTGGCTACATCCTGGAGCGACTGGATGTTAACGGCAAATCCTGGATTCCTTTCACCAAACAGCCCATCAAGGAGACCAGCTACAAGGCCACTGGTCTGAAGGATAACGTAACCTACGAGTTCCGTGTGAGAGCTGAAAATGACATTGGTGTCTCCGAGCCCTCGCCATCATCGGAACCAATCTTCTGTGGACACAGGATTGGTGAGTGGCGTTTTTTATTGGATTGCTCACTTTCAAGCTGTTCTTTGCAATGTTGATGTATTTTTATTCAAAAAGTTAAATCATCAATTTATGATTTGCTCTGACTTCAAGTTTATAAAACGCTTGGCAAACTTTTAGAACACTTTAGCTTTGTTTATAACACAATATTGTGTTCAAAGAAATATTTTAAGTGTCAAAGCTGAGGTGTGTGTAAAGTAAATTATTTCTACGACAACAGTATATAATTCAGAGCTGGAATGAAAACAATTTAACCATAGCAGCAAGTATGTCATGCAAAAGGTATTGTTATACACATCTGGCCTTTTATCTAGATATCAGTTTGTGTTGTGTACAACTTTCCCCGGATCTCTGTGTCACGGTAATGTGTTTTGTGTTCTCCTCTAGCCCTGGCTGCTCCCAAGTTCATTGCAGAGTTTGGTGATCTGTCTGTGCCTGTGGGTCAGGATGCCAAGTTTGAGTGTCAAGTCCTGGGACTGCCAACTCCTGAAGTCTCATGGTAAGTCACCATACTTCAGCACTGAGTACGATGGGGCACAAAGTGAACACTGTGAATGATCTTTGAGAGACAGAAGGATGGGTTACTATCATCATTATACAATGGCTTATCAATGGTCTCAGTCATAATGGTTTCTATAATTCTTATTGTTTTGTGGAAGTTATCACAACTCTGTCTGTTCTCTGTCTTACACTAAAAGTGTACAGCATTTTTATTCATATCTTCCGCAAGATCTTTTTCTGTCTAATTTACTTGTAGTACAAAGTTTGATGAAGAGAGCCGTCATTCTAGTTGATCTGAAGTTCGGCAACACCTGGACTTCTGCTTGAGCTAAAGTTAATATTGTTGAAGCATTTAATTCGCTGTAAAAATCATAAAAACTTTAAAAAAGTCTAATGCTTTGGAATAGTCTGAAACAGTGGACAAAGCCTATAGTTTAGTTTTTGAAATGAATATGCATTCTATAAAACCCTATCTGTCAAATCTTTCCTCCAGGTATCGTAACTACCGTGAAGTATACAGCGGTCGCAGATTTGAGATCAAGAAGGAAACTCTTGTCCAGACTCTGATTATCAAGAATGTGGAATTTGGTGATGCTGGTGACATTGAGTGTCAGGCCAGAAACAAATACGGAGCCGTCAGTATTAGAGCTAAGCTCAACGTGCTGGGTGAGTACATTGGTTATATGTTCACATAATGAGGACTTCCATCATTCATGACAATAGCAGATGTTAGACTTTGATCATCATTTTCAGGAGCAACAATAGATCAAATGTGTCAAAACAAAACCAATAACCCAGAGACATGCACGAGAGATTTTTTTATGTCCTGCTTTTGATCTTTCATAATAAAATAGGTTGGTACCTAGACAATTACTTTAATGAGGCGGAAATCATCAGACTCAAATATTTTTTGATGGGACTTGTGCCTGAGATTTCATTGTGAAATCTCAGGGACATTTTGTCCTCGTTATTCATGAGAGAGGTACTGAATTGCAGTACTTTTGGTGAGTTTTCAATTCATGATAAGTGTTTTACATCAGGAGAACAGGACTAAGGTTATAAAGTGAATAAGGATATGTCAACTAAATAAAACCATTAAATATGAGATGCAGATCAATGAACTAATGCTGTCCATGTGTCCTGTCCACAGCTGCCCCCCAGATTGAGTTCCCAGAGCGTTATGGCCAAGGCCTGCGCTTTTGCCGTGGAGATACCATCAAGGTTCGCATCCCCATCACTGGAACTCCCACCCCAGACACCACCTGGTCTAGAGGTCGTGAGACCCTGGAGGTCGGTGGTCGCAGGGGTCGTGTGAACATCACTGGCACCAATCTGCACACAACCCTGATCATTGAGGACTGTGTGAAGTCAGACGAAGGCGTTTACACACTTGAGGTGGAGAACAAACTGGGCTCTGCCAAAGTGGAGATTCCTATTGCTGTTGTTGGTAAGTCAAATCACATAGCCAAAATCTCAGACCATCTGATCATCTCCTGTCATTATCTGTTATATCCAGAAAAGTCTTGTCACTCACACTTTGTGACATCTCTTGTCTCTCTTCCCTTTGCAGTCATTGTTCTCAAATTGTCTTTGATCTGAGAAAAAAACATAAAAACAAGAAGATTGAGAGTGTTAATAGCAATGCAACTGGTAGCTTGTGTCATATGCTGTTGTGATGATTGAATCAAGATCTGTTTGTTCTTGACCTGTATGTACCACAACTCAACCTGAGGGATGTTATTTGTTTGTTATATTGGATTTTAGTGTTTACATCTTTGCTAAAGTAAAGCAACATTTACTGTTACAGTGAAAAAATGCACCAGTTTTTGTGGAAGATTTTCAACAGTTTGTATCTCTGGTAAAATCTGTGCACTTAGCACAGGAAGATTCTGGTTGAATGTTTATGTAGCCGTCACTCATTTTCTCTGTGGGAGAGATGGCATTGATTCTGTGATGATAATATTAGAGAACCTGTAACTGTAGAGACATTAATGCCATTTTTGTTGTGTGTGTCCCCCTCACTCAGAGCCCCCAGATCCTCCTAAGAAACCAGACATCCAACAGGCAGACAAACACAGCGTTGACCTGTCCTGGCAGCCACCTGAGTACGACGGAGGCTCACCCATCACTGGCTACGTTGTGGAACGCTGCGACCCCATCACCCGCATCTGGAGGTGGGCTCTGGCCACTTCTGAGCCTTTCTGCACAGTTGCCTGTTTGGAGGAGCACGGAGAGCACAGGTTCCGCGTCATGGCTGAGAACAGATTTGGTGTCAGTGAACCCAGCAAAGAATCAGAGATTGTCATTACCAAAGAAATCATACCTGCCATCAACTATGATGAGCTCTGTAAGTTGTCATGTCTTTGGAGGAAACAGCTGGTCCTAATATCATTGTGTTCAATACATTGGCATAGCCTATTTCACAAAGTTTGGCAAGAATGTTAAAGTTTTACTATGCTTATTAACCTCTTCATGATCCATATGACAAACTTTTGGCTTTTTCCTCATACATTAGCAGTGCCAAAAAACTGCTGTGATAAACAACATTTATCATGCTCTTGCAGCCTCCAGGGCTATGATGAGGAACCATCTTGTCACATGTTTTTTGTTTACCCTACTAAATATAGGACTCTTGCTTTATAAGAAACAATGTAAAATAAAAAGGAAACTGCTCTTGAATCAGCAAGAGTTAATAATGATCCAGGAATCATTTTTTAAAATTTTACCTAATTTTCTTCATGATTGTCTTCCAGATGACGAGAAATTCCTGGGCTCTGACATTGATGTGAACTGTATCAAGGGAGATGTCCTCGGCAAATACATCATCTGTGAGGAGCTTGGAAGGTGAGAGACGGGGACACTGTGTGGACTCTCTGTATACCAGATCTTTGAGTAGCTGGGGCAGAATGTTTCACATAGCACTTGCATATCATCATAAATGGAGAGTTTTTTTATTATTTATTCATTCACTCATTTATTTATTGCTCTGTTTGATCCTGTGTGGGCACAGGGCCTGAGTAACATTTCTAAACAAAAAGTGGCTTTTAGTGTTTCTGTATATCTCAGTTCATGAAACATCTGTCACTGCCCTCTTATTCTTCTCTTTTCATTTGTGTTTAAAATCATTGTCGTCATGGTGATGTTTTCTGTACATTATTTTCTACTTAATTACATACATTAAAAATGCTCAGTTTCATTCTCCATGGTTTTTTTCATAGAGGAACATTTAGTTTGTAGAAAAATTTCTTCTGACAAGCAAAATTCCAAAATATTACAGGGCAGGAGTATTTTGCTTGAGAAGAAACCTAAGCATGCAAGAGATTTGGGGATGCTGGGAAGATAGTTCCACGTATCAATTAAAGAAAGAAGTTTTCTGTTGAGGACAAGTAAAGTAAAGAATAAAGTAGAGAAATTTCCCTTTGAGGATGAATAAAGTTGATCTTATCAGTTTATTTCATAAGTAAGCTAACTGTCGTTGTTGAAGATATGATGTAACTGAAATCCTTGTTGTTTGATCTTGTACAGAGGAGCATTTGGAGTTGTCCACCGTGCAGTGGAAAGAGCCACAGGCAAGAACTGGGCAGCAAAGTTTGTCCACTGCCGGCCACAGGACAAAGACATCATCCGCCATGAGATTGACATCATGAACAGTCTGCACCATCCCAAACTGCTGCAGCTTCACGAGGCCTTTGACCAGAGAGGAGAAATGGTCATGATCTTGGAGCTGTGAGTTGTCATGCTATCTGGAACATTGTATAAGATAGAGAATTCTGTTATGAGTAGTTTAGTAAAACATTGTATGGGTTACAGAGTTCTTTTTCATAACCTTACATGATGTATAGCATATAAGATAATTAAATATGAAGAAGAATACCAAAGATATGACAAACATAAAGAACATCTTCAAAGATCCATTTCTACCCTGCCTCTTCTTGTCCTCATCCTCCTTTCCTTTTTCTTTCTTTCTTTAAGAACAGAAGTATTAATTAAAATCAGGATTTTATAGAATGTTAAGAAAAACTGCAGATATTAATTATTTCAAAGCATATTTAAGTGCTCAAGATAAGATAAGCTAAAACAAAGAGTTATTTATTGAGGGGCATAAGATTGTCCTAACACCATTATGGCTAACATTTAAGCCAAAAATCATACAAATATGAACACAAATACAAATACTTTATTTATCCATAAGGAAATTACCCATCACCAATACATTACTGCAGTATACTTTGTATTTTGTGTCAAATTTATCTTAGTCTTGCTCTGAAATATTTGGGAGATGTGAAGTTCTGTTTCTTGAGGTGAGCAATTACAAACTTAGTCCTTGCCTTGTTGTTGTCTTGTCCAGGCTGAGCGGTGGTGAGTTGTTTGACAAGCCGGTGGATAAATACATTTTTTTTATTACTATCATTGTATCAGAATTACCCTAGTATTGCTCTGAAGTATTTGGGAGATGTGAACTTCTGTTCTAAGTGAGCAGTCACTCACAAACTTTGTCCTACTCTTTGCCTTGTCATTGTTGTGTCCAGGCTGAGCGGTGGTGAGCTGTTTGACAAGCTGGTGGAGAAGGAATACACCCTGACCGAGGACGACTGCATCACCTACATGAGACAGATCTGCCAGGGAGTCCAGCACATGCACCACCACAACATCTTACATCTGGATCTCAAGGTAACCCAACTCTTCAATGTATCACACACATCCATCACACCGCTGTGCCTTGGCAATCATAAACCACTTACAAAGAGACCAGAGGAAACCTTGATGAAAGCAATATGAGCAGTGTAGTCCCAATACTGCTCAATATAATGAAAATGACAAAGTAACAGAACAGATAGTTTAGAGCCTGACATGACATGGAATCCAGGAAACAGATTAGTACAGACCTCTGAGGGATTGTTCATTTTCCTGATATTTTATTCCTACGACTCATTGTTTATCCCTTTGACTGCTAGTTTATTCCTCTGTTTGATAGTTTATTTATCTGACTGATAGTTTTTTCCTCAGACTAATAGTTAGTCATCTCACTGTTTATATGCCCCTGTGATGTCTATGCCTTTGGCTAATTGTTTATCTCTCTGACTGATTATTTATTTTTCTTACTGATTGTTTATTATTTTTGTTACTGATTGTTTATCCAATTGATTATATATAAACTGATAGTTTATTTCTCTAAATGATAGGTTATCCTTCTGATTCATTATTTATTCTTTTAACTGTATACATCCAACTGATTATATGTGGACTGATAGTTTACTTCTCTGACTGATTGTATGTTTATCCCTCTGGTTGATTACCTGCTTATCCCTCTATATATTCTTTTGACTGATTATTCATTCTTTTGACTGATTATTTATCCCTCTGACTGATTGATTATTTATCCTTCATTCATCCCTCTGATTTCTGTTTGCCCCCATCAGCCAGAGAATGTGATGTGCGTGACCCGAGACAGCAACGACGTGAAGATCATTGACTTTGGTCTGGCCCAGCGGCTGGAGGAGGGCAAGTCTGTCAAAGTCCTCTTTGGCACTGCAGAGTTCTGTGCCCCTGAGATCATCAACTACGAACCTGTCTCCTTCTCCACAGACATGTGGTCAGTCGGTGTGGTCAGCTATGTCCTGTAAGTATCCATCATGGTATCATCTTTATTTATTTTTTTTCACTGATTCTGTATGATATTGTGATATATATATATATACCCCAGCTTTCGGAGTCTGTCACTATTATATTTAGTAACTTCAAGAGGTAAAGTTGATCCATGCAGCGGTTTAGTGCAGACTTAACATATTTCTATTGCCAATTTGTCGCCCCAGAATTAAATTGTCCTCACCATAACAGCTTTATGTTGTAGTTAGGACAATATATAATTCTGGGGTGACGAATTGTCCAGTTTTTCAGTGAAAGAAAAAACTCAGTCCTGTATTATTTCATAGTAATATCCTTGTCTTCTCTGGGTTCTCAGTAACAAGCAATTACATAGCCATACAGGCAGTATAATCAAGACATACAAACCATTCTAGTACCACCAGTGGAAAGGGTTTTGTTACATATTTCCAACCACAATTTTGAAAGGATGTTTTTTTGTTAAAAGCAACAAAATAGACCCACTTTGGACCATACACAGGTTTGCAGCAGACAAACTACCAGCAGGAATTTATTCACTTAGAAAACAGCTGACACTGTGTTGAAATCTTTCCCCCAGACTGAGTGGCTACTCACCGTTTGCCGGTGACGACAACCACCAAACATTCCAATTTGTCAACCAGGCAGACTACGACTTTGATGATGAAGTCTGGGAAAATGTCTCAGACGATGCCAAAGACTTCATCAAGAGACTGCTCATCAAAGACAAAAAGTGAGTTGTCTCTTTGGTATCTTTTCCACATTGTAACTGGTTTTTTGTTTTGTTTTGTTTTTTGTTTATGTATGTAGCTTTTCAGTCCTAAGAAAGGAGAAATAGCTTGGCTGTAAGTGCCTACCCTCTTTGATGAGAAGAATTTTTGTGGGCAGAAATTTGGACTTTGGAAATTTTGCCAGACAGTGGCATCTCCCCTACTCTTGATCATTATCTGTTTTCTTTCACCTCAGTTTTTGAAGATGGACTAGTATAAGTCAACCATAGGCACTAGTCTTCATTCAGAGTTGATAGAAGAAGTGATCATTATGTGTGCAGTCTATAACAGTCAGTGCATGTATGTCAGACAATATTTGAGATAAGTTATAGCTTAGTTATATGACGGATGAGAAAGAATGTCTTTGATGTGAGAACTCAGACAAACTGCCTTACTCTGATCAAACTGTCACATTTCAGACTGAGTTTGTCCTTGTATGATGTGATGTGTCTGAAGGAATAAATGTCAGAGTGACATGGGGAACTATCAGGTTATGACAGTAGAAAACAGTTCTTGTCTTTGACAGCAGTGTGGCACTGTTACCTTGCTTATGTGTATATGTTGGAGAACTCTGCCCAGCTGCTATGTCCCAGCAGTGACCCTAACACAGCAAATCAGGAATGGTATCATCACAAGTGAAGGGAAGCCAAAAACCAGTGCACATAAGTGTTGTCAACAGTTTACATATTTTGTGTGAAGTTTGAGGGTGATATTAATATATAGGAATATTTGTCAGTGGGAGAGTAAAGCAGTCTGAATGTGGAATGAAGGGTGACCATAGAACAGCTATTGTCTACAAATGTAGACCAAATTAATGTCCGTCTGTGCAGTAGAATGGGGAGTGTTCTCAACCAGCCTTGTTACTTCCCTTTGCTAGACTCAAGGGGTGTTGATCAAACTTAGTAAAGAGATAATAATATCACTTCAGTGTTTTTTAGTTGAAACATACATCATGACCATTTCTGAAAAATTCATGCTTTTTTTTTTTTAATTGTAGTGATTGGTCAAGCAGTTAACATTTAAAATATTAAGGAATTTAGGAAGTTTTTCTCTCTCTGCAGATTTTGCATAATAGCCCATGTATCTGACAAAGGGAAGCAATCAGGGTGGTGAAAAACATTTCCCATTTATACTGCTGAGAACAGAGGCAATGGCATGGAAGTTTTCTCATAGAGTTGTTTCTAAGTTTGTTGTACATCTGTTGACAAAGAACTTATTGTCGCTGTGTTGTCTGTCTTTCCCACAGACAAAGGATGACCATTGATGAAGCCCTGAACCATCCCTGGCTCAATGTAAGTGGCTTGCAAACTCTATCAGATCATCATCATCCTCTTCTTTCCTTCATCTGCCTGCTGGTGTGACCTCTCTGTCTCCTTCATCAGCTTTCATTGTGATTAAACACTTGAATGGGCTGTTGTCTCTTGGAAATAATGATGTCATAGTTCTCTTCATTGAACTCCATTCTTATCATGGCTTATTAATACCTGACAGAAAGAAGATATAGATGTCTAGAGATTTTTAAAAACATTGGCAGATCTTTGAAACTTTGGCTTTGTGGATTTTAAAATAATAATCTGTCAAAGTGATCGCTAGAATGATAAAGGAAGCATTTCAATTATGCATTCTTGTCAAATAAATTTTTCTGGCTGTTTATTTTTTTCATTTTTTCTGCATTTGCAAAAGATGATTTTTTTTCATTATGTTTGTAATTGACACCTATGTGACTTTGATCAATATTTTAATGTAGACAGAAAGTGTCTGAAATTTTTCCAGTAATGACGGCAGCTGTAATTTCATGGAAAGAAGTAGAGAAGTGTAACTTTCTATGAGGTATTCAGACTGATGAAAACTGAGCCACATATATCGTAAAATAAAATTACTAAAATTAATCTTGCCATTAGCATATCTGTGCTAGATCTGAATATAACCAAACTAAGTATGTTATTCGTTCTGACCTCTCAGTGTGACATCAAACCTTCAAACTGCCCCGTTTAACTTGGACAATGACTGTGACATTTCATGCTCATTATATGACTGAGGTTTTTTTGTCTTGGTGCCTGAGATATGACAGTGTTGTACTTCTCATCAATCTGGCTTTTGTCTGTGCAGCTCTGCTCTTTCTCTGCATACACTCAGGCCCACAGATAAGGTCCCTATCACAAATTTAGAGAGAGATAAGATAGTGAAATAGTTTGTCTGATGCCACATAAACAATAAGCAATTATATTTATACTCTGAGCATCCAAATTTTGAACTTGTCTCTCCTTATATTAGTTAGATTGGAAGAGATAAATGAGATAATGTACTAATTCCATAGTATGCTTACATTAGCAAAGCTGTTAGAATATGGACAAAAATAACATGTCCACTAGAGTTAGCATTTATTGATGTGATGGTAAGATTATTTGGTTTGAAAATATCAGTCACTTCAAATAAAAAAATAACTTTATCAGTAGATTTTTGTTTGAATGATATTTTGATACAGTACTTGTGTGTGTGGTTTTTTTTGCTTTAAAGCAAGTTTATTATGTTTAAAACAAAATAAAGTGGAGAATTTAATTTCTTCTCAGATTGCTCGGTTACTAGATAAACTATATAAGTCTGTATTCTACAATAATGATCGTTATGTATGCATCTGGATGTGAATAATATCACTGTAATAACCAATTGATATGAGTTATCAAGTGCAGAGACACTCACATCCATTCCATCCTCAAATCTTGTGGCTGTTGATGTATTCTCATGGCCTCCTCTCCCTGCTCCTCCCCCCACAGCCACGCCCTCGGGCACTCCCTGCCGCAGATGTAGTGGATGTAAGTACCGGCTTCTTTCTCCCATATATCTCTGCTTCTGTAATCGTCTGGGCAGGCAGCGTCATCGCCATCATCATCATCGTCATCAGTTGACTGGATTGTCTTGGAAGACCATTATCATTATCGTCATCATCATCATCTTCATTGGAATGTCTTGGAAGACCATTATCATCATCACTGGCATCAATATTGTTTTTCTCACATATCATTTCTAAAACTCCTGGAGACAGAAATTAATTTGCATGTCATTGTAATCTTCCTAAATTATGGTCAGAATGACTAGATATACACACATATAGATAGACAGATGTATCTTTAAATAATATGGATTCACTTTCTTTGATGTGAATATGTACGGCTGTTCAGATTTTTTGTGAAAAAGTAAATGACTTCAACACTTCACCTTAGATTTCAGTGACATTCTGTGCAGTTGAAACGATGAAAGAGTATTTTAGTCCTTCCCCTTTTTTAGTGTTCCCATTGTTTCATGAGAAAAGTACAGTTGTGAGACCAACCATATATATGTCATAGGTTGGAAGGGTTGTGGTATGTCCGTGATGTGTAAGAAAAAAAGATGAAAGTTACGAGCTCAAAACAAACACAAAGTTTGCATATGAGTAGGTAGATTTATTGTTTATCCTATGAAGTTATTGCCAACATTTTGTCTTAGAGATTTACTGAGCTGGTTTTTTTTTCATCTTAATTGTGTGCTCAGCTTGTGAGATACTTATGTTTCTCTCTGGCCATACCGTGACCTTGTGTTAGTCTGAGGAGGAAAATATGTCTTGTGACCAGGGCAAATGAGTCAGAAGTCATGCCAAGCTGTTTTTAAATATTTTCTGACACAGATACCAAATTTGTCTTTTTTTCAGGTTAAAAAAGGTTAAATTTTCGTTTTGTGAAAGAAAGAAAAAGTTGGTATCTAAGTTGGAAAATAGTTCAAAATGGCCCTAGGTCAGCACGACTTCCAACTAATTTGCCCTGGGCCCAAGACATATGGTTTTATAATTATGCTGGGCCAAGCTGACCTCAGAAATACCAGTCATTATTGCCACTCAAGGGAAACGGTTGTGGTGACAAGAAAGAGATGATATGTTATCTGGGAGCGGAGGAAGTGATAGTTTAATGGAGAGCATTGTCTTTGTGTTTTTAGATAAAATTGTGAATTGATGAGAGCTCAAATAGAAGAGAAAGGGACAAGTTCTGGTTTAGTTTTGGCTTTTTGCATTCAGAAAAAAAGTCAGTGCAGTTGCTGGATGATCTAGCCCCAGTCAGGGTGAAAAGTTGCACGTTAACAAACAAACAGCAACAATATCTCAGGGTAGTTTTGTCTTTTTTAATTGTTTTTTCTTATGACTAGTCATCCAAAATCAGTTATGGGACCTTCTGTCTTTCTTAAGAAATATGGCCATGTGCACTGGGTGTAAAGTTATGGTACCTTGAGATGTTCAGACAGTGACAAGTGAAGCTATGTTATAGTACAATGTTTCATTGTTTCACAGGGTGCTGCTCAGAAGAAACTGACCGGCCAGCCACTGTCCACTGCTCACCATAAGGACTACCAGTCTCGTCACAAGCACAAGGTGAGTATCTGTCAGTGTTGGACTCACCTGCTCTCCTACCACATATTCTTATATCCACATCCAGTATCGTGTTTGGTATTACTTGGATATTTATTAGTGTTACAATTGCTTAGGTATAATTTCTCTCATTGTTAGACTTGGCAACCGTAACACTTAATAAAAAATAAAAAAAGAAAAAAGAAAGAAAAAAAACGCAAGCAATAAAACAAGCAAAAAAAAAGGAAAGAAAACAGGTCCCAGAGAGTAGTTTATTCTATAGGCAAGTTTCATTTATATTTTATTAGCTGTAAATAACAAAATTTTTATCAGATAAAAACTCATTGATAGCCAGGTCAGGTAACTGGTTACATTATGTGATGAAAGAATATCAGTGAAATTCTTTCAGTGAAATTTCAGATTGTTGATTGCAATTCTGCATTCCCTTTTTACCACAGAGTAACTTGTTAAGCGAGAACTCTTTCGTACAGTAGAGATAGAATCCCCGACTGTTTCCTCACATGTATGTGATGTATGTGTATGATGTGCCCACAGGAGGATGAGATGGATGTGCTGCCCATGGGCCGGCTGTCCAGGAACAGTGCTGTGATGAGAAAAGAGGGAGACCTGGGCATTGTCATGAGGAAACTGGTCATGGGTGAGTACACACTACTACATCGTGAGCTCCATCTCACTCACTGTCTCAGGGTCAGTTCAGGTCTCACGATAAGACAACATCCTGATCCACAAATGGTATTACTCTTCAACAACATCCTTAGTTAGAAATCAATTTTTAAAACTGAAAGCAAACTAGATATTTGGATACCCAATATGAAAACACAAATTTCAAATCCAACCAGTCACACTATCCCTAAATGGCTTGCCAGACTGAAGGGTGAAGACAAACATCTTTTAAATTTTAAAAGTATTAATTCCAACACAGAAATAAGCTATGGCTGGAGTCAACCTGTAAGAAATACTAAAGAAGATCATCATGAAAAAGAGGGAAAACTGAGTTGGTGAACATTGAAAGATTTCACACAGTAAACATGAAAGCCTTGCATAAGTTTTGGGACATGTGAAATATGTGACTGCTGTTCAGAGGAACAATAGGGCAGACTAATAAACAAAGAAACAAACAAACAAACAAACAAAAACAACAAAGAAGAGGAAGAGAACAAAAAAAGAAGAAGAAAGATGTTAATTTAGTCCGTGATGCTGAATCAAATCTGATACATTAACACTTTGATTCCCCCAGAAATGCCTGAGCATGCCCCAACTTTCCTGGAGGAACTGACCAATGTGTCCGGCTACGAGGGCTCCAGAGTCCAGCTGGCCTGCAAGGTCATCGGCAAACCCAGCCCCAAGATCACCTGGTGAGTACTGGCACTATGCTGTCTGTTACTGCGTGTACTTCCCTCAGCCAGCAATGGTGCTCTGCTGTCTCCTGTGTGGTTTACAGACTGTGACTCATTAGTATTGTCTTCTTTTTCCACGGTCTGTTTTTGCTATCAGTCTGTCTGGCTTTCTATTTCTTTCTCTCTCTTTCTGTGTTTGTCTCACTTTGTTTCACTTTTTCTGTGTGTGACTTTGCTTTTCTCTCTCTCTCTACCTCTCTCTGTCTTTCATATCTCTTTTCCTTTTCTCTGTTTTATTTTGCTTTTCTGTCTCTCTCTACCTCTCTCTACCTGTATCTCTTCACATTGCTTTTCTTTCTCTCTTTCTTTCTCCCACTTTCACTCCATCTCTGTCATTCCTTTTGTTTCCTCTCCCCTTCTCCATCTGGCCCTCTTTCTCCTTTCTCTCTCTCTGCCCTAGTCAGTTCTCCCAGCTTTCATATCAAACTGGCTATTTATCTCCATTCCTTCCTCTCTCATTCCTATGTCACATCCCCCATTGTCTCACCATCTGTCCTTTCACTCACTTTCTTTCACTCCTGTCCTGTCCTGTGGCCGCACACAGCAGAGACCGCACAAGGTAGGTAACTCTTCCCCTGGTCTCCTCATCCTCTGTTGGCCCAGATTTCCTTTCTATCATCTGATCATTACCAACCCTAGTGATCTCAGACTGTCGAACCAATTACAGCATTAACATTTGTAACATGGAAACAGAGATGACTGATTCAAACACACATAATCTGATGAGATAAGATGAAATCTGAAGAGAAAGGTTAAGATAAGATAAGATAGGATCAACTTTATTTGTCCTCAGAAGGAAATTCCATTCACTGTTCATGAGATACAGAATACATGCACCACACACATCCATTCTCACACATCCATACTCGCACGCATATTGGACAAAGAGATGGCAAATAGCACCAGAACATGACAGAGTCAAGAAACTACTGTAGGTCTCAGCTTGAGAAACTGTATCAATGATGGCAGAAATGATACAAAACATTGTGTAAAAGGTTGGACTGGGTCCCTACAAGGAGAGAGTTGGTACGAAAAACGACGATCGTATGAGGAGAAGAGACACATTCAGTACTAGGTCGATTTTTGATCTTTTGTTTTCTTTTCTTTCAAGTTCTGCATCCTGTCCTATTTATAATGGCAGGCTTGTGCTGGCTATATCTTTACCTTGTCAGAAAAAAAGAGCTAAAATACAAACAAAGAATACGTTAAATGTCTTGTTTTATAGACATCAAAGTATAAGGGATGAAATTAAGAAAAAAACAAATCCTTCAGTTTAATCAAACGCTGAGCCTGGGGAATTTAGAACGGTAGCATAGTAGCTTATTTGAAATGGAAGATATCTCATTTTACTAAGGATATACAGGCGATCTGTCTTTCTGTCTGTCCGTCTACCAGTCTGTCTGTCTGTCTGGTTTTTTTTTCTACTTTTTCCCTGTGCCTTCCGAATGCATTGACCTTGTAAGTGTTTCCGCCACCTCCTCCGACGTTCCACCTCATACTTACGGTACATCAATCATTGCTGAATGGGAATATAAACATGTGATGTAGGTGGAAATCAGAGGACGGTGAATTCCTTGCAGTCCAGACTGATGGTATTATAAGTACTAGAGACAGTGATCTCTTCCTCGTACTCAGACTCCTCAGCCGTGTTATAGTTCTGTAGCAGGAGAGAATATGTGGAGGGCAAGGCAATGTCGGCATGCCGAGATGTCAAGGACAGTTTTTCAACCTGAAATTTTGCTTTTCTCTCACTCTTATCATTCTGACTGTCGACATCCTTCTGTCCCTCTGCCTACCTTTGTAAGCCGGCCGTCGATTCTCCACACACCTATGGATATGTTGGTTCTGTTTACTGACTTGACTCCTGCGGCCACTCATCATTTTCCACCAAGCTATCAACTCTGTTCCTGGCTATTTTGTTTGCCTTATGGGTTACCACTTACTCAGTTCGAGCTGAACTTACCTGTGTAACAGACCGCCTTTATCAATACAAACTTTCTCTCAAACTTTACCTGATCATGTAGCCACCCCAACTATTCCATTATAATTATCACCTCTTGCTCAAGTCTCCGTCTTGTATTGACTTCCCATCTGCCCCCCTCGTAATCCTCTCATTAAGGCAAGTTCACTGTAAGAAGTTAATTTCTCTTCCACGAACCGTCCGGATTTCCTTTTGGGGTTTTGGGGGGGGGGGGGGGGGAGGGGGGGGGGGAGGGGGGGG
>JBCEWB010482360.1:0-19431 GCA_039654565.1 Peronia peronii | reverse complement strand
TTTTGTCCGGGGAACGGGGGGGAAAAGGGGGGTGTTTGGACCCCCCCCCCCCCCCCCCCCCCACCCACTAAAATTAGATGGGGATTTCCAGCCGTTTGCCTGATCGGAACAAATCACTTTTTTGCCACAGAAAACTACATGGGATTTAATGACTGTCTCATGTCTGTTTCTTTTCTCATTTGCCCCAGAAATTACAACCCGGATTTCACTTCTTGTTGCTGTCTGATTTCTTACACAACTGCAGCACTTGTAAAAGGCTTCTTGTTCTCACTACCCAAATAACAGATAATCTGAGATAAAAACTTAGCTAGAGTTGAAGACAAAAACAGACACATTCTGCTACAAAAGCCGCTGCCATAATGCACATCCACATCTTGTAGAATAAAAACATGAAAACAGTTGGAACAGCAAGCACACATGCTCTCTCTAGCTCTCAATCTGAGCTTGTATCACTCAATTATCCACATCAAAGTCACTAGGAAAAAGAAAGAGATATAAGGTGAAAACTTAGCCGAGGACTGGAAGAGAATAACAAGACTGTGGTTATCATGTTAGAGAAATCTCACCTTGTGTACTCATTTTGGCTGACTCTCTCATGGCCTCTCGCCTGTAGTCAGGTGGAGTTGTCACCTTTGACCTGCATGACCAAAAAACAACAACAAAATATCAAACAGCTGCCTAATTTGCACTCTTGATCTTGTGAATGTAATAAAGTGTTGAGCTGCTCCCTAACATCATAACTTTTTTTTTGTCTTTGCAGATGATTCAACCAGTTTGTTTTCTGCACTGATGGTGCAATAGCAAGTGCTTAGCTTGGATATGCTCTCCATGGGGTCTTTCATGGCTGAAGTTATTGATATCTGACTGTAGAACAAACAACTTATCAAATATTTCAAAACTCAAGCTACAATACCACAAACCTGAGAGGGTGGCTTATGATAAAACAATGATGGATTTCCACATTGCTGGTTGATCAGATACGTTCTTATATTTGAGACACACCCACTTCACAAACTAACTCAAGAAAACAAGCAATAATGATATAATTCTGTGATTCACAAATAACTGTTTTCTTGTAATACAATAGTTCAGAAAATGAATAATTTTCACCACCATAATTCAAAGCAGATGAGAAAAGGTGAACTGAAGGAAGCTCTCAGTACTGCCTTACTGCAGGACTGACAACTTGGTTTTACCACTGAAAACTCTGTGATCATTCCCTGTACATTTAACTCAGACATCTCCCTCTCTCTGTGACAAATGGTGACATGGTAGCAAAGAGATAGTAAGTGACTTACCCTTTAGGCAAGATGTTGACATAGCAGGAGGTCTCCATGCTGCCGTAGATGTTGGTGGCCCTCACAATGTACTCGCCCTTGTCCAGCGCCATCACCTGCGGGATCTCCATGGTATGCAGGGTACCACACAGGATGATGCGGTGTCGCTGGCTGTACATCAGCTCTCGGTCACCTTTGTGCCAGGTCACTGCAACAACAACAACAACATCGTTGACCACACATTCTCCAGGTGAGTTCCTTTTAACCCAGAGTATAACACAAATGAATTCCAGCCATCAATGACACATCATTTTACAGCATTATTTGAGTGAGTCTGCCTTGTTTTGATTCACGACATTGAAATCTATGTGGGTGCGTAAGTGTGGATTATGTTTCATATATATTTTATCTCATCAACTGTGAAAGGAAGTTCCTCTTACAGACAAGTCAAGTTTATCTTGTCTTATTTTATATTATCTTATCTAAAAGAATATCCTTCCTGCACTCTCATGGAGCATTATAGGATTTCAATATAATGAATTGTAGAACACAATAGAAATATCTAAGATGCAAGTCTCACATTTCCATTATGATATCTTAAATATACACAATATACACATTCATTCTTAAACTGCATGTTACATGATTCTGAAAATAACACCAGATTAATGCTGGTCATATATATAAGATGTCTTATTCTATGACAGGAAAAGAAACACATTTACAAACTGTGAAATTCACACATTTCCCACTCTCCTTCTGGCCAGACAGACTAAATGAATGTGGACTTTTACCAAGACCAACCAACTTACCCATAGGAGTGGGATATCCTTGCACAGAGCAGTCCAGTTTGAGCCGCTCTCCCACCACAATGTCCAGTGTCTTGGGCAGCATGAGCGCAAAGCTGGGCGGGGCACCCAGAGCTCCACCTCTCTCCAGGGACATCTCTCGGGATTTTGCTCTGGCATAGTCCACAGTGTCTTTGGCTGTCACAGGAGAGGGAGATTTGGCTGTGGAATGGGAGGGGAAAGCAAATATGCATAAAACTTGCCATACCTGGCATACATCATGCAGTAGCCTTTGCCAATGTTCTTCCTAGCTTCCTTCTATAACAGATCAGTTCTCTTTATCAGTCTTTAATCTGTTGAATTCCTTCAGCACCAAGACAGTTTCACATACAATGATCACTATGGCTGTGCACATGTAATTCAACAATAGATCACAGCACAATCACCAAGATCTAGTCCTTTGCTTCTTCTTACAGCATTTCTATTTAACTACAATAGATGTACCTTTTTTTAAAATTTTTGATAACAAAAGTACTACAGACAAAATTTATCTTTTTTTTGGATATGATCAGATTGTTTCTTTCTGTCCTTAGTCCAAACCACTGACCTTTGACATGCAGGTAAGCGGAACATTTGGCCCTGCCACCCCTAGACTGAGCCACACAGTAGTACAGCCCAGCATCAGCCGGCTTGACCTTCTTGATGGTCAGGTGGGCATGGCCCTGGTTGTCCCATTCTGTCTCTACACGTTTGGAGGCCGAGATGTTGATCATGTCACGTTGCCTGCACACAAACATTACACACACATTGCCAGGTGAAACAGATTTTTTTTGTCATCATTGGCATTTTTTTCGTCATAAAGATTTGACAAAACAGTGCTAAATTCATTTTGGGGGGCAAAAGTTGAAAAGTTATCAAGACCTAGAACAGTTACATCAGAAATTTTGGACCAAAATTAAAACTGACTTTTTGAAGGACAGTCTCCTATAAAGATCTGCTTTTATAAAATTTTCATTGTTATCATTTTATAAAATTTATATTTCAAATCACTTGAACGACAGAAGAAAGAGCATTGAATGAACAAAACTCATTATGTGGCAGGAACAGGAAACAAAGGCAAACCAAGGACTGCTGTACTGACCACTTGAATGTGGGCATAGGTTTGCCCGTAGCCATACAGGTGAACGTGGCATCCTCTCCCTCATTGACATAGATGTCTTCAATCTTGGTCTGGAACTTGGGCCTCAAAAAGTCCAACTCCATGCTCTCCAGCTCTTCATCACCTGCAAGGTCAAGAGTTCAAGGAGTTTGCTCAAGGTCAACCATCCATTCACATTTCTGACAAAGATCTCCATCATTTTTACAAGTTTTGCTTTTTCTTTTTTTTTTGTTTGTTTTTGCTTTCCTTTCTTTCTTTCTAACTTTCTTTCCTCTTCTTCTTTTTTTTTTCCTTTCTTTTTTTTTGGAATAAACATGCAACATCCATAAAAATCTAAAATATAAGGTCAGAAGTTATGGTGAAAATCTAGATTCAAGTTCCTATAATTTGAGACAAGAGTCAGTGAAACAAAATATGAGACCGTGATTGCCTTTTTTTTTTCTGATGAACCTAAAGTGACATGTCTTCAATATAATGTGATTATTTGAATATTTTTACCTTCTTGGAACCTCTGTTTGTATAAAGAGAATAATCAGACCTATAAAATGGATCACTGACTTGTATCAGGACATGTGAGATTAAACTGTGACAATGAAAGACCAGCCAGCTATCAGCTGTTTGATGGTCCCCTCACCTTCCACTTGCAGGATGCAAGAACAAGAGACCTTGCCCTCACTGTTGGTGGCTTCCACTGAGTATTTGCCAGCCAGGTTCTGCTTGGCATAGACAATCTCCAGGGACAGGAGACCGTAGTTGTTCTGCACAGACACAAACACAATTTCCTCATATAACTTGGTACTGAAATGTCCTTCCCATCTTCACATAGTGGCAAAGCATGACATTCATGTAAGACAATCTTCAGACCTAAGTTTTGATGGACACTTTCAGAGTTAGGCCCACATCCACACCAAGTGAACAAAATATACTACTACAGAGAACTGTTTTCTATCACAAGTAAGATAAATTATACCACTAAAGACAAAATTTGGATTTCATTATCTTCAGGTACAAGATTCCATTCACATCTATGTATCAAACAGATAGTTAGCAGCACACCAGAAGATGACAAATGAAACATTTAATCCAGGCATTTGGAGCATGACATCTCTTCCTGCTAACACAGCTCCAGAACATATAATGAGTGGAAATAGACAAGACACTAAGAAGGCTTTTTTTCCCTGCATTTATCTTATGCAACACGTGTCTATTTACAAGACCAGCCCTGTGCTGTCTATTCCTGTATTGTCGTGCTAGAAGAGTTAAAATACCAATAAACTATGTTTAAAGTCTAGCTTCATCCATACAAAAACACAGGAGATGTAATAAAAAAGTTCAGTTTTCTCAAACCTTGAAACTGATTACCTGATGGATTTTATTCTTGACTCTGGCCCTTCAATCCCTGCAGTGGGCTATCTCATTTGTGATACTCTATACCATTTGCATCTCCTGATATGTGGCTGAATACATGGAGAAGAAAGACCAACTTACCCTCATGGTGTACTCTGGACCATCAAAGATCTCCTTGTCATCCTTGAACCAGCGGACGCTTGGCTCGGGAATGCCAGTCACTGAGCAGTTGAGCCGCACGGTGGAGCCCTCGGGCACCGATTTGTTCTTAAGTTTGGCTGTGAAGTCTGGCGCCACCTCCACCCGGTATTTCTTGGCTGGGGCGGAGGGTTCTGGCTTGCCATATCTGTCCACAGGGGAGGCTGCTCTCTCCTCATACACTTCTGTAAAGTTATCATTGGTGATGAAATTTAAAAAAAGGACATTCCTAACTAAAACATGGTGGATATTTTCAAATTGTAAAAGACTTGGTACCTCTTCGGAGGTGTTCAGCTTCAAATGATCAAATAAGTGAACAAATTTATGATGTGCAGTTTTAGTTCATGTCCAAAACCCAACGACATATAATTTGTTTCATTATTGCTGGTGGGTCGGGCAGCAATGGACACCAAAGTGGGAATGTTGTTGTAGTTGAAAAAGTAGGAGAACATATGAAGAAACAACACAATTCTTCTTTGAGAATTCAGTGGAGATAAGTTTTTATGGTAAGTAAGTACACAAGGTTAAATACTCTTGGCCCACTGCACATAATGACCTTCTGTGTTTGAGAGCTCGTTACGTTACTCACTCTGTACGCGGATCCTGGCCTCAGTTTGCACCGATCCAGCATCGTTCTCAGCCACGCACATGTAACTTCCACTGTCGTCCACCTCAGCTCCTTCAATCACTAGGGTGACATTGCCATCCTCGTAGCTGCGGATCTTGTAGTGAGCATCATTGTCAATGCGCTTGCGGTCTTTGTACCTGTTACACACAGAGAATCACACAATGGATATCATGGATTCTCCAGCCATCTGCCTATCAATGTATGTTGTTGCCAAGCTCAAAATCCAATAGTTCTGACATTCCTATTTCACATGGCATAAATCACATTCTACAAGAATGAAAAGTTCAAATGTGCATTCCCACATATAGTTGTGACTAAAAATGATATGGGATACTTACATATGCTGAAAATGCCATATTTCTAATCAAACTAACAAATGCTTGAGGAGAAAAAAGCCATGCTTAATTAAATCAGCGTTTTTATCACAAACATCCTACAATTTTACCAATGAACACTGATTCCATTATTTAAATTCTACTACGTGATGACAGCTTGAGTTTAATATTCAGTCATGCTCTAACCAGAATCAGGTCAACTCTGGTTTCTGTCCTCGAGGCCTCATATATCATTGGATTTATGCTGTGATGTGTGTGCGAATGTGAGTGAGAGAATGTGTGAGTGAGTGCATGCGCATATATGAAGACTGTGTGTGTGTGTGTGATTGTGTGTGCTCACCATCTGATCTTAGGCTTGGGATCCCCAATGACTGCACACTCCATGCGCACCAGGCTACCCTGGGTGACAGTCATGTACTCGAGCTCTTTCATAAACTTGGGCTTGACGTGACCTTCTGGAATGTGGTCTGAAACACAAATCATGTAACATTGTCACAACTGTAATTCAGTATTGACAACAAATCAGTGAGCTTACATCTATCCCTTTGCTAGAGCTCTGAAACCAGCTGACTACTTTACAGGCTATGTACTGGTATTTTCATGTCTCAAATAAAGATTGAGTCACTGAAATGACTATGTCCATGTATGTGCTGTGTGACAGAAATGAACACTTTACATGTTAAAGACCAAAGAAACTGTCGTTTTGTGAATGTCTGAGAGAGTAGTGCCAAACAAAAAGTGAAATATCTGAAATCATCAGTCGGAAAAATCTCAAAGATATTTAGCGTAATCAAGATGTAGTTAACAGTTGCATGTTTTTACACCCACTACAGTCCACTAGTTCAAATATGACACAGGTCACTGAGGGTCAATAAAACTTTGAGCAGTTTGTATAAAGAGATGACCATTTTGACTGGTGACCAATCTTTGTTGAAAAATGTCAAACTGCATTGTGCAATTGGTGATTTTGATGTTCTAGAATTATACTGTCATTGATCTTCTGAGAGCTGGGCCGAGTCCATACAGAGATAACAGTGTAAAGGACATAATATGTAAAGGAATAGCCAAGATGTATTGAAAGGTTGTGTATTTCTATTGCACTTAGAAGGACATGATGCTTCAGGAACACAGTGATATCATCTTTGTAAAGATATGTGTGTTCTGTCAGGAACATACAATGTTGTGGAGACTCACCAATAACTTTGAGGTCACAGTCACACCAAGCCTCGCCGTAGGCATTGATAGCCTGACACTTGTACTCCCCGGCGTCCTTGGCCTTCAGGTCCAGGATGGTCATGCGGTACACGCCCTTGTCATGGTGGAATGACACACGTGTTGACCTGGTCAGTTTCTGGTCACCATAGTACCAGACAACCTCAGGCTCGGGGCGGCAGGTCACTGGACAGGGACAACAAAACCATGAGTGAGAGCCAATGGGTAAATAAGCAAGAACATCGCCCAGAAAGTTTCTTACTGGTAGTTCTGCATTTTTTATCTAGTTCAAATCGACTCCTGACATATCAAAATGGTGACACCTTGGCCATGATTGTAGAGACAGCCAAGTAAAAACCTACATTTTTGACTGCCATGTGACAAAATATTACAGTAATCAGGTGCTATGACATTTCAGACAACCAAAAAAAACTAACATAAGGTGTACCATAAACATGTTTCATTACTTTGACAATTTATTAACAGATTGTATATTATTATGATGATTCATCATTCTTTTCTAGATATATAATTCAGATAGAGAGATCTGAAAAGTATCACAACTGATACGCTAATAAAAATTAGTGGTAACTTATTTCATTGTTGGAAAAGATGAGCGACTGAAGTGATAAGTATTCATATAGTTACGGTCTTGGTAAGCTTTTTAACCTCCTTGGGGGTGGTTATCTCAGAATAAGTATTCATCATATGCCCACTTGCAGTTATAACAAACAATACTACAAGATGTAGGAGAGAGAGAGAGAGAGGAGAACATCTGACTGGGTATCTGTGTGCTTACCTGTGACAGTGAAGTTGACTTCATCTCCCACAGCCTTGGACTGATCCACCAGGGGCAGGGTGAACTCTGGCGGGATGTTGGTGTCGGCCAGTGTGGTGTCGTACTCGTGGACAGGACGTCTGTGCGGGGGGAAAGAGAGAGAGATCACAATATTTGACATCTGCTCTTTGTCCATGAGGCATGAAATCTATGACACATTGTGACGTGATAATGTGGTCTGTCAGTGGTGAGTGAATGTTTGACAGTTAGTGACTCATGTGTTTGCTGAATTTATGTCGATGTCATATGATCTGCTCATGTGGACAACACAGCGTTATCATGTTTTATCTAGTTTATCAGAGAGTCACAGTCAAAGATAACATTTTAAATAAAGAATAATAACTGAATATTGCCCGAAGTTCTAGAAACTTTGCAAGTATTTCAATCTCTGCCAATCTCTCTATGATTATCTGTGAGATAGTTTTTGATGTGAAGATAGGTTTGTTTTCATAAGTCAGCATTTAGTTGTCAGTGATTGATCTTTTACTGGTATCCATGGTGAAATAATAAAAAGACAATATTATTCCTAATATGGCCAATGAAGTATTATCTTGTCTTAGTCTGGTTATCAAATACAGCTCAACGTTCAAATCAAGAGAAACAGATAGATATTTCTTCTGGATCAAGATGGTAAGTAACTGTTTCAATTGCATGTTCATCTCAATGACACTAAGCTGAGCATTGAGTAGCCGAGGCTGTTCAATCGTTATCTATATTTCCACACTGATGATGTTTTGTGTTATAGCAGATACTTACTTCAGCCTGAGCGTGGCCTCCTCATCTTCCAGTCTCTTCCTTCTGTGTCTCACCTCTGGTACAGGGAATGGACAAAAGACACAATGTCATGCCATGCTTAGGATATCAGGAAGCATTGACAATGATTTTTCTTTAACCTTTCGCCAGAAAGTTCACTATCAAATACAAGCCGTTGATACAGCTCTAACTATTCAGGTCATTACAAATATTTCACATGAAGGTCACAACAAGTGCAACTGAAATCTATTTTTGAACCTATACTGATAGGGCGATTTAGAGGAAAGTCATTATTGTTATTAATCAGTTATGCAACAAGCTGTTTAGCTCTTCTCTATTGATTTCTCAGAATTAAATCTGAACAACCGTTCTGCTGGGCTCAAAGCTTGTATCATGTTTTTGACCACAGTCACCCACACTGCCATATTCTAGAAAGAATAAAGACAGAGTTAACTCTCAGCTGTATTTGGTGAGTGAAACACATGATGTTAACGTAACAGTGGAAATATGGACCATAAAACTTGTGTAGCAGAGTGTACAGATATCAAATTCACAAACACCATTTCACTGCCAAAGTTCGGTAACATCCCAAAACTTGAAGAGTTACCAACCTTGATAAGAGACCTTTTGATTTTGAACAAGTATACCTAATGTATTTATTCCTGTTTTGTGAAAACAGTCTTGTTCTGTTGGATTTTTTTTCAACACTTGATTGATAAACCAACATGATTAATTTATGCAAGGACTGTCTCCTCGTTACTGACAAGTTGTCAATCACTCCCCAAGCCCCGCCCACCTTCCACGCTGACTTCCGCACTGGTCTCAGCCTGGCCCAGCTCATTGACGGCCTGACAGGTGTAAGTCCCTGCGTCCACAGTGCTGAGCTCGGTGATCTGAAGGGCGGCCTCCCCTTCCTTGAAAGTCGTGTGGTGGGTGTCATCCTCTGGCACTTTCTCTCCATTCTTCAACCTGGAATGACAGAGACGAGAAAGAAGGAAAAATATTAAATTGTTTAAACCTTTCTGTGCCAGATCTCTTATACATTCTTTTGTTTCTATATCTCTAACGTACTCAAGGGATCTTTGATATAGTTTTCAAGTCAAACACTCATAGTAATGTTTCCGTGCGAGTTTTGTGAAGCCGCCCACAGAAAGTTGCTCAACAAAGCAAAACCTTGGTTGGAAATGTGTTTCTCACAGTTGATGACGGTACAGTTTGGGCAGCTAAAGTGTTCAGCAAGTCAAGAGATGATAGAAGGAAAATCAAGACAGATACAGAGTTTCATCACAGATTAGAAATCACGGGATGTGACTTTAACAAAGACTGCGATAACAACAGAGATAACGATGATGGAGAGAGAAAGATGGAGTTGTGATGAAAGAATGTTTTGTATCTCTCACAACCAGAGCAAACCAGAGATCTTGTAACTGTATTGTTTTGTTTCGTTTTGCTTAATGTTACTGATTTTGTTTCGTTGTTGTTGTTGTTGTTGTTTCTGTGATTTCAAAACAGTTGGATATATTTTTCCTTTATCTCTTAGTTAGTTCTGCTTATCTTGACATGTTATCTCTATGCACCCCGCCCATCTTCTTTTGTATACACCTGTCTGATATTAACTTGAAATATTTTTACAATACTTGGACAGATTATAAATATTTACATTCAAGATGCGGGCTCGCTCTTCTCTAGTGCTGGAGTGAAAAAAGAAGAAGAAGAAGAAGAAGAAAAAGCCATCTCACATTTAAAATTCGCTGATCAGAGATGTAGCAAAAAAATGTAGAAACCTTAAAATATGGGATGATTTCCAAACTGTAAATGGTGATTTTTGTTGTTGTTGTTGTTGATGTTATTGTTGGTTGTTGTTGTTTTAATCTCCATGTCTGATATCGCTAATGAAAGTAAGGAAACAACAACAACAGTAGAAAGCTCATCCAATTCCAGAAGGAAAAAAAAACAACAAGATAAAAGTGCACTTGATAAGAGAGTTAAACAAAAATATGATGAAGCTGGCATGTTTATCTCCAGTAGTTGGGCGGATGCCAAGGTAAATAATGAAGAAAACAGGCAAGAATTTGTCTCTCGGTTTACCATTAACCTGATTTGTGGGAAGATGAAGAATGGATGGGATCCATATTCCAGAAATGTCTGCTCTGTAGACAACGGTAACAAGTTTCGGCTTTGAGCCAGCTTTTCCAATCAGATTCTTGTTCAAAACTGTCTGTCTATTGAATGCATAAGAACTAGCTAGTTTGTTTGCTATAAAAAATCAAGACAAAGTGCGTACACTTAGAAATGTTTCAATGTAGAGGCAGGATAACAAGGCGCAATTCTCACCCTGTCTTCCCTATCAGACATCATGTTCTAAGAAAGTCTCCGTGTTGCATCTCTATAGACTAGCCTGTTTGTTTAGATTCAGGCAAATCCCCATATGTAATTCAAAGCCAAAGAGATCTGCTGATTCTGAATGAAAGGTCCGAGTTTGGATAGAGCCGAGTTTGTTCGTGAGGTTATCGCTTCTCTCTGAGACTTACAGCTTGACAAGTGAGTATTGTTTCCAACGTAGATTCTGCCAGCTAATCGATTTTCAGGCTTAGATGCGCAATACAAAGGCCAGATCGCAAAAATGGAATTTCGAACCAGAAAGATGCTCTCTCTCTCTCTTCTGAAACCAAAAACAACAACAACAACAACAACAGCAACAAACGCAGGCACCAGCCCAAGAATTGAGAGGATGTTTGTAAACTGTATCTTGACCCCTGATTTTCTAGAATGGATGTACATTAAGGAGATCTGTAATTGAAAGACTAGTGTAGTGCAAAGTGCAGCAAGACAAGCACTAGTTTAAAAGTGGAAAAGACGTGGGAAGTAAACAAGGTCAGGACAAACAGACAGAATTGATGGAGATGCTCTGAGCCGTGGGCAAATATTCTCGATGTGTTCACTCTTTCTCCTGTGATAGTTCAGGTAAATATCGTCTATGCTGTCCGTCACCTGCGCCAACCACTGACTTGCCCAGACATCTCAACACCTTCTCAATGTGCATGAAATATCATCTCCTCCTTTCTGTGTGCGGTTTGGCGCACCTTCAAACAATTACATGGGCAAAACAACAGGACAAAAAAAAAGGTATGTGTCTGTGTGAGGGGGCGGGTGGGGTTTCCCATTTTAACTGTTTCCAAAGGTATTGCGAAAGAGCCACATTTGTCCTAAAGTGCAAGCTTAGTCACCGGACAACTATTGTAAAAGCAAAGCCCACGATATGTTTGTTTTGTTTGTTTTTTTTTCAAACAACAAATTTTGGATAAAACTGAAGAACAGCACAGACAACTTGTGGAAACTGGCCAAGTAAAACATAACGAGGAAGAAAGACAAAAGAAGGGCAAGAGGAAAAACAACCACTCATCAGGCAAAAACTGGGCGTTTAAACGACAAAACCACCTGCGCAGAAATAATGAGCACATTCTCGTATTCAACTCCCCCTCAAAAACTAACCACCAAAAAAAAAAAAAAAGAACTTCATGACATTCCAAACTCCACCAGCTGTCAAAGACAGCAGTTACAGGTAAGAAGAGGGTGAACGCATTCATCACTTCAGATCATTGGTTCTCTCGGAAAACAATAGTTTAAAAAACTGTTGGAATTTAACAGTTGCCAAACTAACAGTCTTGCTTGGCCGAATTCGGTTCACTCGACATCTACGTAGGACAATCTATTCCTTTCACCTCTGACAAACTCAATCCTTCCCAAACTTACTTGGCTGATCCGTCACAAATTATTCCCTGGTAAAGAAAAGAAAACAAATGCTACATCCTTCAGAGAGACATCTCTGCTGGCCCCACTGTTTTCCATCAGAGACTAGCAATAATTTCGACATATCACAACACGTCTTACTAAGAACTTCGGTAAAGAACGGGTTAAAAAGTACCAAGCTTACGTACTCTAATTCGGGAGGCAAAATGATATCGGGCACCACAACTTCCTCTTGTATGAGCGGCAGCGGTTCATCGTCTTCCTCGCGGTCACTGCACGAGTCCATGACACCGGAGTCAATGGTCAGAGTGGACTCGTAGTCACTGGCTACCGACTCCTCTCTGGTGGAACCTGGCAGGGTGGCCGTCTCGCTGTAGGAATGGTCACTTCTCAGCCGCTCCAGATCCGCAACAGGCATGTTGATATCGTGGCTGGTCTTTCTCGGGCAATGCAATTTCTGTCCGTCCTCCAGGTCTGAAGAGATTTCTTGGTTGATCCTGGCCAGTTTCTCGGCCAGCAGATCCTCTGAGATGCTCTGATCCTGTACCGTCAAAGACAAAGCTCTCCGTTTGCTGAGCAAAGTCATCTCGGCTTCCTCCAGCTCCTCTTCCTCTTCCTCCGGAGGATGGAATGGACAGTCTTTTTTGTTGGGGCATTTGTGGTTGGGAAGGAGAAGATACAACTTCTTGAGGCCTATGGCTTTCATCTCTGGGGTGATCTCGACTTTCTCGGTCGGTGTCTGCTCCTTTTTAATACTGGATGATGACGACAGCCAGGACAATTTGGAGGCTTTTGGTGTCTCCATGGTGGCGATGGACGCTGACCTGGCTGTCTTCATGAGGAGCTTCGTTGATAATGTTGATGTTTTGGATGACGAGGACGCTGAAGAACGTGGTGTGGACGACATGATGGCACTAGGTTGGTCTGAGCTATCACAGATCAAATAAGGCTGGATGGAATTTTTCAAAACTTCCGATTATTATTTTCAAAATCAACTGTACAGGACAATAAAAGTCAAGAGTCACATATTATTGCACTAATTTCCGTCTGTGAAGACAATGTCTTAAATACCTCACCAAACCCATTAATATACTCAAAAAGAACACATTCAGTGCAAAAACATGTCAAGATGAGTCTACTGCAATGTGAAGACTAATCTTTGAAGTAAGTAAATATGTCAATAATTAGTTACCGGCTTTCCAGCGCAAAAGTAAAATGGTTTAATTATTTTCAGCTTGCAATAATTAAGTCGCTACCTGGAAGAAATCGCACTGTTGAAAGGGGGAGGGAAAATCAAGGAAAGTGTCCGAATATCTGGGATTCCAAGAGCAAGATGCTAATCAGTGGTGTGGGCAGGGAAAGGGTGGCCACTTGTTCATAGCTGCCCTCGCTACAGTACTCCAGGAATGTGGAGACTGGCTATTCCGTGGTTTCTGCTGCTGATATAGAGCGGGTCACCTCGCGATCTTGCTTACTCTGTCCATCCAAAAGAAGAAACACATCAATTATGTCCAATTCGTCTGCTAGAACTTGATGATGGCGGCTTGGAAGTAAACAAAGGTTTCCCTCTTGCCTACTCACAGACAGTTTCCAGAACGTGAAGATTTGACAGAAGTTATGGGGCCGATAAGAAGCGAAAATTCCGGCCCTAACACTGGCCTGGATATGTAGCACAGGTGTATAGAACTTCTCCTTAAGCCACGGGCTCGGACAACACTTCTGCCTGTGAACTCAAAAACAACGGTTGCTAAGCAACCACAGCTTTAATATTCAGTTTGTCGGCGGCCTCCTCGAAAGCTGACGGCCGCAAAAACTTAATTAACTTCAAAATGCAGTGATGCACCATCGAACGAAATCTCAATCTCCCAAAATGTAGAAATGAAAACTCGAAACTCCAGGCTGATGTGGTACACAATTCGAAGCTGGCACACACTACACACTATGTCCGTCCCTCGTAAGTGCTTTTGTTGCTCGAACTTCTTCCCTCCAACACAGAGAAAGTTTCACAGAGTTCCAGCCACTGGTTGGTGTACAATCTCTGGTCTATGATTGTTTCACTCAATGCGTCCTGTCAGCACTAACTGCAAGCCTGCAGGTCTGTTTACTGTCACCACTTTCTAGCTGAGATCCAGGCCTATCCTGTTGATGATCCAACAACGAAGAAAGTAGCCTAGAGGACCGTGAGGCTGGTTGATCTCTCAGCTCTCACCATCGACTCCCAGACCACCAGCCTCAGCCTGCTCACTCCCATCAGCCCAAATCCCGCCAGATTAACTCTCACACATGAAGTAAACAACAACTAGGCATACAGAAAATGTCTTTCTCCTTCACCAATGCCCTTGCCTCGCCGCTCCTCCAATCCTCGAACCTTCCACTCGGAACCCGGGCCAAAAACTGATTCTATCTTTTGCCGCTGCGACTCGTGGGCTAAAAATTCCTGATCGGTGATCGTTCCTAAGCTACCGGGGTTACCCCCACACCCCCCCCACCCCCCCCCCCCCCCCCCCGCCTCCATCACGCGCCACTTGCGTTGTTAATCCAACAAGAGTTGATTTCTCAAATCTGCGATCTGGCCCGCCGCTACAGATTTCTGGTAAGCAGCCGCCGCCCACTCTAGCTACTCCTCTCTCTCTAACACCTCTGCCCTGGTCTCTGTCTCTCCACCTATTTCTCCTAAACATTTCCAAACAGTGGCTGCAGGTAACGCTGCACCGGAGAGAGGATTTATTACAACAAAACTTGACATTTTCTTTCACTTCTTCCTTAATTTTGTGACTGGAGGAGAGCTGGGAGGGGAGGGAGGTAAATCTGGGAACAGGACCAGCAGCTGTGAGTATGGTGTGCATCGTGCGGCGTATCGCCATTCCTTGCACAAAATGTCAAAGTTGGTGCCAGAGGGAATGATGTACGTGCGGGATGATCAACATTTTATGGTATACATTGATAAGATAACGCTGCAAAATAACATGAGCTCCCAGGAGAATCGAATAAAAGATCTGCGTAGTTCAAATCCAATTCTCCATCTTACAACTGATTGAATTAAGTATTTCTGCCCAGAATAGAACAGTGTACAAAGCCAGTAGACAAAACTGCGAACAACATGTTAAAATGATGACAGAAAAATGTATTCACAGTAATGAAGTATAGATTCTATCTCTATAAATAAACGGCTATTTCTAGGCAGTTTCAGCTGTTACCAATTTCCATCTCAAAGATATAATGATAGAAAGTAAACTTACTCATACAGCTTAGAATAGCAGACAAAAAAAGTGTCTCTACTGGTCTGAATCTCGTCAGTTGAGGAAGTGGTCGGGAAAACAAGTGCAGGAAAATTTTTTAAAAGTTCTAGAAAAGAAAAAAAGAGGCGGGGAAGCAGGGGAGAGAAGTGAGTAATACAGTAAAGTAAAAATAGTTACATAAGGCAGGTGGGGATGAAGGTAGGAATGGGAAACGAAAGGGAGCGAGACAGGGGGGGGGGGTAGGGAAAGGGTGGTCCAGCCTACGCATTTCTCATCGCTAAGCCCCAGTTTTTGCTTCCACCTGTCTGTCAAGGTACGGCAAGTAAAAGATGAAAGAAGCAGAGATAGAGAGAAAGAGAGAGCGAAACAGAGAGAACATGGGACAATATGTCACAGACAGAGGGAGAGAAAGATCTTAAGAAAAAGAACAACAAGAAAGGAAATTAGGGAAGGATGAACATGCACCTTGAACTTTACCGATTCAGCAACAAATGGATAAAAAATTGACAAAAACAAAGACAGAAAGAAAGGGAAAAAAGAAAGAAAGAGAAAGAAAGAACGAAAGAAAGAGAGAAAGAAAGAAAGAAAGAGAGAAAGAAAAAGATATATAAATAGGAGAGGAAAAATTCTTTGGCACTGCAACAAGAAAACGATTGGATTTTGCTTCGTGAAAGTTTGATGAGCTTATAAACCGTCTCCTGAAAACTTCACAGTTTTGCACAAGGTATGGGCGTGGGCGGAATGATCTGACTCTTCTACAGAAGAGAAACGACCTGTTGCAGAGAAAATACTAGAATGTTGAGGCTACAGCAAACAAATCGTCTCCTCCTTCTTTCTTCTCTCCCTCGATTCCTCAGAACGGACACGAAAGACCCACCATAGTCACCGAAAGTTCACGATCGCTCATGTCTTTGCGGCTATCAGGGACGGAGCGCATAATCAAAGATAGGAAAACTCCGGCACTGCATTGGGACTTGTTTCTGACCAGCTCTGTTACTTCCCTTTGCCACACACAGCAGGTTTTGAACACAGTTGAGAGGGGAAAATTCGTTTCTGCTCTTTACTTGTTTGTTTATTTGTGTTGGGGTTTAACGGCATATCAGCACGATCACGGCTATATTGTACCAAACACGGTAAGATACGTTTACACGTCAAGAACAAGAGAGGAAAGAGAGCGGGACAGAAGACAGGAGCAAGGAGAGAGAGAAGAGATATCACCCCAACGTCGAGGATGGCATTCCATGGGGGACATGGCGGGCATTCACCGCCTGCAGGTGGGAGCAAAGAACCTATTTATATACTCCCCCCCCCCCCCTCCCCCAGGGTGCTCTTTACTTGAAAGAAATATTTTCTTCTTTCGTAATAATGTTATTAATTAAACCTTATTTTTATTTATTATTATTGAGTGTGTGTACCTGCGTGTGATAAATCTTTCACATGAAGAGAAGAAGAGTGACTTTTTTCTTCTCTACCTATTGTTCAACACCACTTGTCGGTAAAAGAAATTTTTTCAAAATCCCCACTATCATGACACGGTTTTCCCTGGACGTCTCCAATTCCTACATCAGTGCTTGGCTGACAGTCACACAGTAACAACCACATGGAACAGCGACGCGCCACCAGCAATGCCTAGTGGCATAAAAAAATGTCCCTGCTCATTCTCGTCAGCCAAAAAACTGGTGATCAAGAACATACTGAAAGTTCGGCTTGAGATTAACAATAAACAATGAAATGTTGTTCAGATCTACATCTACACATGGAACACATACAGATGTACCAAAGACAACGACCAGTGCTTCCCACCCCATTCTTTGCCACTCTTATGTTCCGTTCAGATCATCAACTGCCAGGTGTGAATATTCTAATATTACAGGTTCCAGCTACCTACAGACAGCATGTGATAAGTCTTCTCTATCCCCGTGACGGACATTTTTGCTCATCCATCCCTCATCCTCATCACCTTCCACTACCACCCTCATCCACCTTGTCTCAGCGTTCAAGTGTCTCAGCGCCTGGTTCCATAGACCTTTCTGATGGCTGAAAGCGACGTTAGTTCAGAGAAGTTCTATATCAGCCCACAAGCCACAGGTAAACAACCAGAGAACTGAGATGACGTACTGTTTTGCTCCAGCTGTGTTGGTCCCATAAATTTCATTTGGATGTTATCTCAGACTGATCAAGCCGAGATCAGTTTATGTAATGAACTCCTTTGACTGCCAGAGAAGATTACATAGTTTCTCTTCCATCTCCCCTGGCCTGGCACACCACTTGTTTACCGCCATAAAGATTCCACAACGCCCACGCAAACAACTAGGTTATGGAGTGAGGTTCCAAATGATTACTGCCGACGTTTATACTCTAACACAGAGTTGAGACAGCTGATGGCAACAAAACCTGTTTGTAACTTCATCTCGATCCTCTCTCGCAAACCCTTCCAGCTGGCTCGTCCCAGACTCTTCAGTTGTTTACACGAGTACCGCACTGATATCACGAAAACTTTCCCTCCAGTCCACACAGTGGCTATTCATTTGGCTCATCAAAAAACCCCTCAGATTCCAGATAAAAACGCCACATCTACCCTCTGATCTCTAAGCTCTAGAAAGGACAGGAAATAACTTCTATTCCACTTTTGTCCTCCATCACGCTGTCTCTGTGCTCTTCCGAACTACGCCACAATCAACGCTTGCCCAGATCTCAAACACATGGCATTGAGCTGACTTTAAGCAAGACAACACGTCTTTGATAGCAACTGTCGCAAGAGCCAAAAACTTCTCGCATACTCGTCCTTTGTAGCCTAGACAAGAGAGCGGTGATTTAGGTTGAGCACACAGCCAGTGTTGAAACAGGGAGAAAAGCTGAGCCGTAAGTGCAAGGAAGCACTTCATACTGGTACTTCATGGGATACTCAACAGGACAAAAAAAAAAAGGAGGAGGTGGGGAGGGAGTACAAACCCTCTAATGAGATGGCATTGCTAGTGTGAATGTTGAGCCTGTCCGCTTTGCACCCTTTTGTTACCGACTCATCCCATCCATAACTACTCAGGCACTAACCACTACATGCGTCTACAGACAGAAGGTCAGCCGGCCTAATGCGCATGTGCGGAAACCGCAATCACCTGTGCTTTTACATGGGAAACCGGGTCAAACATGACATTTTTTTTGTTATTATGCAAAGATCTAGATTAAGATCGATCTAAATAAGTTATGATTATTACATATATCCTAATCCTAACCCTAACCCTGTAGTTCGTGCGGTATGACATCATACGCATGCGCAATAGCCCAGCTGACCTTCTGTCTGTAGACGCAAACAAAACGCAAATTTTTTTTTTTTTTGGTTATCTCTGAAAGGCTTCTGTTTGAGGAAAGAAAAAGACGGATTGAATTGTTAAGAGATCAACTCTTGCGAAAAATGAAAGGAAGGTAACAAGAGACAACGTTGTTCATTTATATAGTTTCAAAAATGGATTTGTTTTTGTTTCGTCTTACTTTCTAAACGCTCATCTTACATGTCTCGGTGACACAGTCTGAGAGTTGGCATGATCTCCGCCGTGTGTTGAAGTCGCCCACTGTTCCAGTAAGGCGGACCCAAAAACCGCGCCACTCCGTTGTTATCAGTAAAAGTGCTCCTCCCATTCCCCAAATAGCCTCCGCAAATTGAGGACTAGACAGAGAGTGCAACAAACGTATTCCCTCATCCTTATCAAGCTTCGCGCTGGAACCGGGGGTGAGGACGGGGAGAGGGAGATATGAGGGCAGTAAGCAGCCTCAGTGTGAGAACAAAGTACACACACACACACATACATACATACATACATACATATACCCTCATTGATAGATAGATAGATAGATAGATAGATAGATAGATAGATAGATAGATAGATAGATAGATAGATAGATAGATAGA
>JBCEWB010482139.1:0-19437 GCA_039654565.1 Peronia peronii | reverse complement strand
TAGATAGATAGATAGATAGATAGATAGATAGATAGATAGATAGATAGATAGATAGATAGATAGATAGATAGAAAATGGACAGACTGGCATACAGACAAACAGACCGGAAAACAAACAATGAATTATAGACAGGCCAAGAGACAGACAGACACATCCTGTATCATCATTTCCAGATAACCAAGTTTTTGCACAAATGCATCCGGCTGTC
Source organism: Peronia peronii (assembly GCA_039654565.1). Taxonomy (NCBI): domain Eukaryota; kingdom Metazoa; phylum Mollusca; class Gastropoda; order Systellommatophora; family Onchidiidae; genus Peronia; species Peronia peronii. Next base: position 19,229 of record JBCEWB010482139.1, on the reverse strand, counting down.
CAGGTGCTAGTATATTATGGACATCCAGTGACCTCAGGCCTCAGTTGACCTAGATAACATTCACCCCTTACAGCCGACTTTTTGTGTCCGGAGACTTGACCCGTGACCTCATTCCCATATCTATGTTTCAGTACATACACAATGACTTCTGCTCTAAGAAAAAGCCATACATAAATTTCATCTATCAAAAAATTGGTGAAGAAAGCAAAATATGAACTGATAGAAACATATTCACTTATATAACAGCGACTTGCCAGAGTGTAAGTAGGAATTTTAACACTGAGCTCCCGAACTTAGTACTGCTAGCAGCAACTGATGGGACTACTAACGCACCACTGGTATATTTTGTACGTTTGTGTCCCGTTTATTTATCATTTTTTTCCGTAGGCCGAATGACTGCAAAGTTATGGGGAAAAAAATATCATCATAAGACACAAAAACATTTCGCTCTAGCTATGAATTTTTCAGAATTTTCTGGTCTTTATGTCGCAGATATCACTGTCAGCCTCAGAAGTGATGTGTTGTTGTTGTTGTTGTTGTTTGTTGTAGTTGTTGTTGTAGTTGTTGTTGTTGTTGTTGTTATTGTTGTTGTTGATGTTGTTGTCGTCGTCGTCGTCGTCGTTGTTGTCCGCGGAAAAGAGAGGTAATTTAGTAATCTGGCGGGGGAAAAAAAGGCTTACCACGCATATTGTGAGTTATACTAACGCACATGTTGTCTCTTGATTTATTGTGTTTGTAGCTTTGTCGATTAATTTCTTGTCCAGGTCCCTGACATCCCATTCATTCTGAGTTCTCAAGAGAGACTCGATCACGTAGAGCGGGAGGCAAATCTCGAGGATGGAACAGCCGAGGTGGAAATGAACGGAAGAGTGGAGATGCTGAAAGACAGGGAGACTACTTGGGGACCCGACGGGCAGGAGTATTTTGCCCTTGCTACGTAAGCAGCGGTTTTTGTGCTTGCATAATGACGATTGGGAATATCTCCGTTCGATCATATTGTGTTAATGCGTGTATAAATTAGAAAACAAAAGCCTATTATTTTTTTTTTACATTTTTTTTTATAAAGGAATAATTGGACGTTTGAATGTATGCAAAATTATGGAGTGGAAGCTAGGGGTGATGGATAGATGAATGGATGGATAAATGGATGGAGGGATGGATGGATGGAGGAAGGTATGGATGGATGGGTGGATGAATGGTTTGCTAGATGGATAGGGGGAAGGGAAGGGGGTCATCCTTTCCAATGACTTTTCAGTTTGTCTTCAGCATTTTTTAACATCGATTATTCAGTTTCAGATAAAATGTGGAACCGACTCTCTCTCTCTCTCTCTCTCTCTCTCTCTCTCTCTCTCTCTCTCTCTCTCACATACACACACACACACCCACACACATACACACACACAATGATATACAAGAATATCTACCCCCTAGTGTAAGTTCAGTGAAAGTAGATGCTCATACTTTCATTTTCAGCAAGCCAGGTCTGCCTGTCAATACGGCATCAGAGCAAACAGACCGACAGACCAGTAAAAGTGAACAATGTGGCATTGGAGACTGCAGTTTACCCTGGTGCCAACGTAAGCCGTTTGTGTCATTATGGTGGTGATATAGAGAGGTGGTTTTAGTAGCCCAGTTGGAAGTAATGATGGTGCAGCGTCATGATAGAAACGCAGCTTTTTGTGCATTGTAAGACAGTATTACATTGCATACATGACAGTTACTTAAGTTGTACTCAGACACAGTCAAGAACAAGAAGTAAAATAAAAAAGATAAGAGTTCATTTAAGCACAATCGTGCAGCACATCTGTTGTTGCTGATTGTTGTTGTTGTTGTTTTTGTTGTTGTTGTTGTTATTGTTGTTGTTATTGCTGTTGTTGTTATTGTTGCTGTTGTTGTTGTTGCTGCTGCTATTCTTGATGATGATGGTGGCTTATGATGATGGATGGATGGATGGATGGATGGATGGATGGATGGATGGATGGATGGATGGATGGATGGATGGATGAATGAATGGATGGATGGGTGGATCAATTAATGGATGGATCAGTAGATGGATATTTTGTTTATCATATAGGGATGGCCAATTTGAACGTCTTCGTCATCACCTACGGCATATCTGGCATCTGGATGACCACCCTCTCCTCCCTCCTGGGCTCACAGATCACATCTATAGAGCGACATTTCGGACTTTCCAGCAGTCGAACAGGTCAGCGAGATGACCATCAGAGGGTTGGGCCGGCAAAATTTGACACTCTGGGCAGTAGGGCAGTTTTTGCAACAAAATTATAGCATCAGCAGTATTAGGAATCACATTGAAACCATGCAACCAATATCGTCAAACAATGTGAGAGACCATTGTACGTTAATGAATATTATAGTCCATGAATGATCCTGGTTTTGATAAAAAATTTTAAATTTTTAAAAAAAAATTCAAAGTCATCAGCTTCTCGTTTTCGAAGGATACACTATTGAAATGTGTGACGTTAAAAATGTGAAAGAGTATATCATATCTTTTTGTAATTGTATATGTGAGTATTAATTGGATGTTGAACCAGTGAATATAGCAATAGCATTCCTTTATGTCAGTAAATCAATACAGGTGTGACAATGCTGATGATTTAGGTCTCATTTCTGGGTGTTTGGTCAATCCATTCAACTGTGACAGGGCGATTGCGGTTACATTGCGCCAGTGACGTTCACGAGATAAAAACAGATAGGCCTGTATGTATTAAGATGTATAAAACTGGTTGTCACAGAGAGTCTGTTCTGTGAAACTATATAAATCAGATACATCTGTGGTTTTCAGGTGTTATTCTCAGTAGCAACGACATCGGTTACTTGATAGCTGTGCTAATAGGTAGTCACCTGGGCAAGTACACACACATCCCTCGCTTTCTCGCCATCTCCAGTTTCATCTTCGGCCTGGCTACCAGCGCTATGGCCATTGGTAGACTGGCACCTCCTGTGGTGTGGGAATCACTGCCTGGTAGGTGGATGGATGGATGGATGAATGGATGGATGGATGGATGGATGGATGAATGGATGGATGGATGGATGGATGGATGCATACATGGATGAATGCATGGATGGATAGATGCATGGATGGATGGATGGATGCATACATGCATGGAGGGAGAGAGGTAGGAAGGAGAGGGGAGGATATGCATCAATCAATTATTGGAAGCGGGGGTGGATAACAGGCAGAACAATTCTAATTTGTTTAAACAGCACAGATCAGTCATTGTTTAGATTTATCCAATCTCTAGCTGGTTAATGATATTGTTAGATCTTTTTATGATGCAAAGCTGTTTATGATAGAACAGTCCTGGAATAAAAAGTGATTGCTATCTCTACATTACCATCAAATACTTTTAAACCATGTTCCCTGTAAAACATGCGTGCGGTTTATGCCTAGTATTTAATTGAATACTTTGTTTCCAAAGTACAAGAAACTATGAATATCCTTTTGATCGTTATATTGGGATTGGGTGCTATATAAATGCACTCCATTATTATTATTATTATTATTGTTATTATTATTATTATTATTATTATTATATTAGACTCCCTGTAGATGAATCCCCCTTCAGCCCCCCTCCCCAAACACACACACACATATGATTGTTTCTTGAAGCTGTTTCATTGTCTCTCTCTGTCTCTTTGTCTCTGTCTCTCTCTCTCTCTGTCTCTCTCTCTCTGTCTCTCTCTCTCTCTCTCTGTCTCTCTGTCTCTGTCTCTCTGTCTCTGCCATAGGCTTTTTATTCCCCCTCTTTCTCTCTCTGTTTGCTATTTATTGTTTTGTTTGAGCCTCAATTACTCTTCCCTCCTTCCCAATTAAAATTCTCTCCGCACACAGCAGGGTCCCATTCCATCCCACTCTCCTTCAATGTAACTATAAGGGCCAAATCATGGTCTCTCAGGGTGTTAGCTGTTGATGACTCACAGCATAAGTAGTGGCTTATAGGTCTTTAAACAGATTTACGTCTCATATTGAAACAATTTATTTTCTGCCAAGGGCTTTAAGAAATTTCGATTTTTTTTTCTGTGTTGAATGTTTAAATGTTTTTGTGATTGTTCACGCCACATTATAACATTCTTTTTTCGAGGTGAATGTACTTTAATACAGCGAAGGAAAAGAGGGAAAAATAACAAGAACAAAGCAGCAAGATAGAAGATGCAGAATAGCAGTAATAATAAAATAATAATACAAAAAAAGAAGATAAGGATAATGAGGAAACAGAAGCAGAACAACTATAACAATAACAGCAACAAGGCGAACAGTGAGAAGAAAAAAAATGATGGAAAAGAAGAACAACAACTGCAACAAAATCAACACCAAATAAAAATAACAACCAAGGCAACAATTGAGCCACCTGCAATCACAATAAGAATAGCTGCAACAACGACGCCAAAGGCAGAGAGAGTCTGTTGACACAACGCTCCCGTACTCATACCTAAACTCTGCCCCGACTTTCTGAGACCTCCATCACTCTAGTATCTTTCTCTCCCAGGCTAATGGGCTATATTTAGATTCCAGCGACTCATTAGAATCTGAAAGGTTGGAGGTATTAGGAGGGTGGAGATGAACGAGTTGCTATTAATTTGGTGTCTTTGCCTCGGGGACAGCTGGTGCTGACGATTCAGGCATTTCCTGACAAATCGCGAAAGGCTGGCCGAGTAAGTGGTATTGCCTTTCATTTGTTTCATTTTCAGGCAAACCCTTATTTCTCTAATCCATTGTGCTTCAACAGAACATCATTCTCCCTACAGTTTTATTATTTCTGGTAAAAAGCTACCTTTTTTTTGTTGACATTATATAATGGCAATGTGGTGAAAAGATCGCCAAACTAAGTCGTACTTTTCACAAACAGGGTTTCCAAGCAAAAAGGCGATTTTTTTTTTCAGAAAACCTTAATATTGCCCGATTCTCTGATAATGAAGGGTTCGATAAGTTGAGACATAATATTATGAGATGAACTGAAATACAAGGCATCCTCTCATTATAAGTCTTACTCCTAGGACAGGGAAATGAACGAAACAGCTTAGTTCTCTAGTGGCTTCAGGATAACTTTATCATCAACCGAGTACTTTACCCCTAGCAGAAAGCAACTATTGGTACCGAACAACAGCTACCCTAGGGGAACCGATTGAGTATTAACTTATCTGTATCAAGCTAACGGTCATTGAATATTTTTTGGTTTAATTAATACTGTAGATTAATTAACCTTGAACAACAGATAGAAGGTCAGTGTTGATTTGCTATTCTTCTGCAATGGCTTTTTTCGTTTATGTATAATTATGATTATTCAAGCAATTTGTTCTGTGCATTGATGTCATGCTGATACATACTTGGGTTGGATGTTTTCTTCTTGCTCATGCTATGCCGTTTATGACTGTATCTACCGATGTTTTGATGAGCATGGCCTGTTGCAGTATCTGTAGGTGAAGGACGGTGTAATTGTCTTGGTCTCCCCAATATTTTTCGCCTGCCCTCCTTCGCTCCTTTCTGGCTCTCAGCCCTTTCTAGAACTGATACAGACTAGTAGAGACAGGAACTACCTCAGACACATCTGAAACTGAGTATAAAAAACTGTATAATATTGATACCTGCCTGATTACTGGCCAGTATCCGAAGTTGGGATCGTTATTGTCTTAGGTTTCTTGTTCCTTTCTTTTATTTTTGTATCCTAAATTTATTGAAAGAGAAGGATTTAACAATTTATCGCTATAATGAACAAATTCTTGAACATGTTGGACAACTATTCTGTTTTTTTTTTCTTTATGTCGGGCACAATTAAGCAATTCTCAATTATACCATATCATAGAAATAATAATAATAATAGTCAGACTGCACATCTACCACAATGCCATACCTCAGTTCAGACACAAGTATGGCCTTAGTCATAAACTGGCGAAGTCACCTACTTTGCAGGCCACGTCTTCAGTCATTCTCAGAAGGATCATCTCACCAAAATACAAATGCACACCATCCTGCCATTTTACAACACAAAGAAATCCAAGCATTGCTTGTCCATCGTGAAATATTTTGAATGTGCCGTTTCCTGCAATATTTGCATCTGTGATTGTGATATGATATGCGACTTTCATAATGAGGTCATTTACTTATACATATTGATAAACATGCAAGTTTTATATGCCTATATGATAGAAACAATAACAAAATGTAATTGATTGATCAGTGATGTGCTGTGATACAGAAACCTGAACTAAGTCTTGTTTCGACATGTCATAGTAATAGGTAATAATTATTATTAAACACCATTTTGGTTTAGTATGATGTGCTGTGTGCATACGGAAAGGCAATTATTATTATAATTTGTGCTTCATTCTCACGGCTGACTGAAAAAGACGAAAAAAGTCACTGTGAAGAGACATCTAGCCATAGAGATTTCAAACAAAAAGAAAAAACCAAACTGAAGTAAAGATCCTTGGTTTAGAAACTCAGCATTTCTCAAAGTGTTGCAAGATTTTATAACAGATTTTATTATGTAACATTCCAAGCAATGCTTTGCTCGGATACTTTTATCCCCCTTTATCCCCCCATCCCCCCTCCACCCTCCCCCGATCGTCTTATGTCTGGAAAAATGAAATCACTCGCCTGCAGCGGCTACCGTTGATCGAAGTTTAAAACTGTTAGCACCCGGGGGAGGAATTAGGCATAAGAGGCTCACAGACCAGGATCAGACAGACAGCTAGGGAAGAATTCTAAGGTCCTTTGACAAAACGCCTTATTTATCAAATTTTAACCATTTCTCCACCCATTGAAGTATAATGGGAGATCCTTTTGACCAACCGTATTACTTCCCTTTGTCAGACACAAGGGGTGTAGAGGAAGTAGTGTAAAGAAGGAGAAAATCAGTTTGTTTCATGGCATTGGAAAGACTGATCACCCCAAAAAATTGATAAAATTATAGCAATAAAAAGTAAACATTCTTTAGACTATATTTTTTTTTCGGAATTTTTCATGACGTATATTTCAAACAAAAAAGGGCGCAAAAGTTAGGCTAGGCTTGTCCAACACCTCTAGTATCTGGCAAAGGGAAGTAATACCACTGGTCACATCCAGTTTCTCGAAACATTTCTGTTTTCAGGGCAAAGGCATTTTATCACAGCAAATTAGAGATAGAAAAGAAGGAGGTGTGGAGTTAGGAAGATTGGGGATGTTTGTGTAGTTTCGATCTACGGCTATTCTGCTACTGGTTCTTAATTACGCTGCCTATGTTTATGGTTTCACTTCTCGTTCTGCCCCTGGCAATGTCTGTTACTGTCAAAGATATATACACATTGGCTGCTATATTTACATCATTGAGGCATCCAGTTGCTGGTTATATTGATTTCAAGGCGTTTTGCAAACTCAGGAAGGCCATGATGAAATCTGTGCACTCGTACATGAAGCAATCTGTATCTTGAAATACAGCACCAAGAGTAAACCCACAATTTAATGCGTTCGAACCCACAAATATCCTTGAGGAGAACGTCACTCCTTTCAGTTTCTTCGTAATGCTACACTATAACAAATCAAACATTGTGCAGACCTTAAATAGTGAGCAAGCAAAGGCACAAAATATCACGGATTTATATAACCATAAATAGAATGGGAAATTTCATCCGTTCATAGGAGACATCAGAGATATACCAAGTAACATGCATAAATGGAAACACACACACACACACACACACACAAAACCAAACAACAGTGTTGTATGCCATCAACTCGTACGAGATTTAAGACAAATATCCAGAGATATCTCCCTCTCGCTATGGTGTCGTCTCTGTCCCAGTGGTTGGCGTGCAATGACCTTTCAGACAACTCGATCGTTGGCTACACGTGTGCATCTCGTGCACACTGATGCGACCATTCCTTGATATTGTCTGTCCACAAAGTTCTTTGTCTGCCTCTGGCTCTAATGCCTGCTATCTTCCCTTCTAAAATGTGTTTTTGGATGGTTTCTTGGCATGATCAAGATATTGTATCTTTCTAGATTTTATTAATTTGTTCAGGAGTAGGTCTTGTTTTCAAAATATAGCCGATTTCATTTTTTTGTTTTGAATTTATTCCAAGTTCTTCTGCCCATCCTTCCCAACCTCAACATCTCAAAACCATTGATTTTATTGAAACATATAGAAATATAAAGATATATAGAAAAATAAGTTGATGTTTCCCTCTTTTTATTGATCATTGCCGCTGAGGTTGTAAAAATGCAATTTTTCTGCTAGTAATGAGTTAGGAGTTATTGATAGAGTGTGGCATATTAATCTGTTGTGATGGACATTCTTATAACCGATGGACATTCTCATAATAAGACCTTTTCCTTTTTCTGTTCGTTCTTTCAGGCAGGCATAAGATCGACCAGTAGTAAATAACATCCACATTTTTCTACCGTGACCGGCCCACAGACCTTAAAGTATAACTAGATCCCGCCCGACACGATTTCGTTGTTGGCCGCCATTTCACCAATAGAACCACACTCTTGCGGCTGAACTATGGGAGCCGAGTGGGCTTTGGAAAAAAGCGCGGATATATATATACACAAACTTATAACATTTAGAGCCAATTCAACCCAATGCCCTCCGAATAATAAAAGTAGCGTTTGCTTAAATTAGGGGAAAATAACTAAACAAATAGTAACAGTAACGGTTGATACGAAAAGGAGACTAATGGAGGGCTTTCTGAAATTTACCACACATTAGGTCTGATGGTATTCACTGAGTCAATCGAAACAAAGAAGGCAAGAAAGTGAGAAATGAAAACATTGATGATTTAAAACAACATAGATAAAGAAGAAACAGAAGAAAAGTCAACTTATTTGAGGTGTAAATATGTGAAAAAAAAAACAAACAAAAAGCACCACCACCACCACCAACAACAAAAACAAAAAAAAAACAAAAAACAAAAACAACAACAACAACAAGTACAACAACAACAAAAGAAAAAAAAAAAGAAAAACAAAAACGGACCTTAGTTGCTCTCACTCCAGTGTGAAAAACGGACCAGAATTAGTATTCTTTTTCTCATCTCTCTTGATCTTTTCATGCCTATCTCTCGAGCATACTCAGTGAATTGACAGCCACAAAAGAGAGGGATTTTTTTTCAAGACAAAGGAAAAAATTCAATAAAAAGGTAACCAGGACAGACAGACAAAAGTCTGCTTGAATTATGAAGAGCTAAAGCAGATGCCTATTCTTCAGGATAATACATCACATTGGAACCTCGACCTAGAGACTCCACCACAGTCTGAAAATGAAATAAAACCAAAAATAAAACTTCGAAGAACAATAATTATGGCTACTATGACGACCTAAAGTCCTTCGATATCTCCTTGCAGTTTTATAGTGTCCAAGGTTATAGGAGTGTGTATGCAAGCATTACCTCTATATTACATTAACACCAACAGTAAATGGGATCGTGTTTGTTAATGTCGAACTAGGTCTAGGTCCATCTTGTTCTCTTCCTATGTCCACGTTTTTACGGGAGCATCGCATTTGTTTTCTACTCACACATTTGCAACCCACTCCCTGTTTTTAGTGTTTTTTTTCCTTTACGCGTTTCCTTCCATAGTGCAGTCGGATCCCTGCCTCTGATCTGAGCGCCGACTCTGTTCAAATTGGATTGGAAGTTGTCCTTGCGCGCCGGGTCTACTGTAACTGTGTTAGTATATTTGTGGGCCGGCCTAATATAATATATCAACAAGAGTTGCTATCCTGCTATAATCTGTCGATGATATAAACAGAGGAATACCGAAGGCCCCATGTAGTACAACTTGGAAGAGAAGGAATATGTTGTATGTCTCAAGGAAACCATCTCGCGCATGGAGAAAAACTTCAAAACCTGTCCTCAGATGTACGCTATTTGGTTAGATGAATGTAGACCTATCAGTAAATGGACAGTCACTCTCTTTCTCTCTCTCTCTCTCTCAATTAACTTTGTACGTGTTAGTTGAAAATCCTGGAGACAAACTTAACATTCTATTATTGGTATATAATCATGGTCAAGGAATAAAAGCACAGACCTGAATGTACGATTAATACTTCTTTGGTGCCGTATTGTGCGTTGTTTGAAAATTCATTTAAATGTAAAATAATAATAATAACAACCAATATTAATGATAATTATAATAATATCGACAATAATGGGCGAGTATGTGAATGTATCGGTCCCTTGACACATCAAAAGATAAGGTGGAGACAGCAAAAACCCCCATGGATTCTGCAACAGGAAGAAATATAAACTAGAGAAATTGCTATTTTTAAATCGGTCTCTGCTGGGGGTTGATCTGGAGAACAACCTGAACACAAGAGAGAAAATTTTATCATCACTGCAATATTTCAGAGCACACTTGATAAAGAAAGTTTAACTCACGATTACATCCATTTGGAATTCGTCACATGCTCATACCAGATACTCATCTCACACACACGCATATGCGCACACACACACATACACACACACACACACGTTACATAAATACTGCTCTGTCCAACAGCTATTCCCACAAATATACTTACTTTTATGGTTTAACATTCTGAGAAGTTGACCATATAGTTTAAATGACCCAGAAAAGTGTCAACAGAAACTGAGACTGTTGAAATTCTAGGGGTTCTGTTACGATTTTTAAGAAATGATAGCCAAGCATAATGGACAATAGAATCAGACAAGCAGTTTCAGATTCTTTGGAACGTAATACAGACCTAAAGTACAATGAACGAGAGCAGCGCTTTGCCAGTTCTAAGTTTAAAAAAATAAAAAAATAAACGAATATCACAACAATGAACTAGTTGGGAAATCTCGTTGTGACCAAAGGTCGGCCACGTGTTAGCTGAGGAAAAACAAAGGCACAAAACGACTATTTTTTTTTCAGTGGAGATGCATTTAATGTAAATCAATCTAGATGCATCGAATGTAAATCAATCTATCTTCTTACATTGTTTGACATTGTTGTTACTCTTACAATTTGCACAATAACGCCCACTGTTGACAATACATTGTGTTCCATAATATACACAAAGGACCAGTGAAGAGGGTAAGCAGGGCACAATGACAGAGGTGGGGAGTCAAATGCCTATGCGATCCACAGAATGTGTTCATTTCCTACATCAGATCTAGTGATATCAGATCCATTTAATCCATTAGCCTGAGCCTTTCAAATACATTTTCTCTCTGGCCAAAGTCTATCGATACATTTGTACTCTGACCTTACTCTTCTGGTTTCCCACACCTTTAAGTGTTTCTTTAGAGAGATGACACTCACCTAACAGCAAAACCTTTAATAGAAAATCGTAAAATCACAAGAGCTGACTATAATTTTTCTCTCCCTTTGCATGGTTACACATTATAAGCAAATTTCCATCCTTCTTCACTCCCCCATTTTTTAATGATAAAAAGCAGCATGCACACAGAGACACAGAAATAGATAATTAGTACGTCGTTATCATCACCATCAGCACCACCAGCAATGAAAACAGTGTCCTGTGACCTCTTATTAATTTGACCAAACTATAAATAATACATAACATCGTAACACTTTCACTACCCAGATAGCAGAAAGTAGTGAAAAGGGGTTTCAATCATCTATAAACAGAGAACTTTGCAACTGAAGAGGTTTACGCAATTTTGCTCAGACCCGCTTTCAGTTGTTTGACACTAAACGTGTGAAATTTCTGTAAACTCTGTAAACTCTTATTATTCTCCTTTTAACGGCAGATGACACGTGCACAAATTTCCTTCCCACATTGCCTTGTTGCTCAACTGAACATCCCCGAATAGAACGGCATGCCATTTCTTTTCGCATCATATTTTTTTCAAAAGTGTCATCGATAAACATTTCGTTCACAGGTAGTGCAGAAAAGCTGGTACCAGCTATCCACGTGATCTGTTCGCCTGCATTGTCAAGAAAGGCCCGGGTATTCAATGTTTTACTGCCCAGATGGTGAAAAAACCTTGCAGGGCAAGCTGAAAAAAACTTTTAACCATCGTTGAAGAGAGAGGTTTTGGTTTTGATGTTTCGGTCCCTTTCGGCGTGCCCCCGGGGGGGCTGTGCCATATCGGGAGATAGAGAGAGGGGACTGCGAAAACCCTTTTATAATACTAAGAGGAAGTGTATACTTGGACAAAATGGTTACTGGTCATGCTAAACCAGTTCGTCTCAACCGTGATGTCAAAGACACTGAATCTAATTAATTTTAGCCATAAATCGGCAGTTTCTCACTAGCTGGACGGCCTAACCAACACTCAAGGTCCTGTATACTCATAATGGTAACTACGGACATGCCCAGGCTGTTATAAATAGTATAGACGCTGCCCGTACACATCTTGACACATCGTTTCTCTATGAGAGTAGAACAGATAGAATGGATGGAAAAAGATATGATAACACATTTATTGTGTCGTGAAGTAATGCTGAGCTGTGATCTGTAAATACGAAAGATGAAAGACTCTCTTCTTGAATGTATTCTTCCACAGTTGGAAATTCGTTTTAAAATGAATGGCATGGCAACATAATACTAAGTTTATAAAAACACACACAATTATATATATATGCATATTGAAATCGCAGATAGCATCAGAAGAAGCCAATTTAAAACAAAACAACAGCAGGAAAAATACAAAACAACAACAACAACAAACAAACAAACAAACAAACAAACAAAACAAAACAAAACAAAAACGTTAAAAGCAGCTTGAGTGATTGGCCAGTTCATCATCTGTTCTTGCCTGGAATCGTCTCTGCGGATAGTGTAATAGTACTGGTTAGTGATATTAAATCACTCATTTCGTGCTCAAACGAAATCAGTGACAATAGTAAGATCACAGGGACATGTTAATAGATGCGACAAATCAGTACTGTACATACACAATGCACCTGGACTGTAACAGTGAAGCCACATCTATTCTACAGGTCATTGCTGAAAGCCAGACATTCTGTGGGACCTTGTGAATCGTTATGATTATAGATTGTGCCAGAGTACAGTCTGACTAAATGTTTCACGGACACACATAAAAAAAGCACAGAGGAGAGGCAAACTTAGAGTTGAAGATGGATAAAAAGGAAAACAAAACAAAAAACAAACTTGCACTCTTTCGAAATGAAAAGGTTGGATTACAATAATTTTAACGGAGGAAAAGGCCTTGCACTGTATCAAAGTAAACGAAAACAAAACAAACCAAATCAAAACAACACCAAAAATGAAGATCGTGGTATTCACTGATATTATCGCCAAACAGACATGAGTGACTCCGATAGAAATGCTAGGGTTAATAGAAGAAACCTGGATTCACAATGTATTCAGCAAAGATTTTTCCAGCCACTCCTTGGCTTAAATGTTGACACGGAAATAAAAAAAATCTGTCCTACTCCCGCTATGACTTTTTCATCTACTCATGCAGACGACTGGAGAGCCAGTATTACACACTGCTGTCAAAACTGCAACATTTCATATGCTGGACGTCCTCTCTTGCAGTATCTTTCGGCCCTGAATCCACCGATTTTTTTTATTCATATGGCCTGTTGAAGTATCTGCACATGAAGGACAATCAGACTTTTATCTGTTCGTTTATTCTGTTGTTTCATTTTGCACAGTTGTTGCAGTCAGCTCTTTCTCAAATTTGGACTGCTCTCCACACTGGGCTAATTATAGAGAAAACGACAGTTTGGGTTCGTTGGGAGCACACGGAGAGAGGGAGAGTGAGAGAGAGAGAGAGAGAGAGAGATGAGGCTAGAAAGGGAGAGAGAAAGAGAGAGTCAGAGAAAGCATATCTGGATCTTGCTCAGGGAATATCTTGGTAAGTTGCTTTTAGGGTTGGAAAAAGATTTAAGAATGCAAACAATGAAAGGATAGAATAATAGATCAAGTTACTGCTGACAATAATTCTATCGATTTGCAAAGAGAATCAATGAGAAGATCATAAGATCCAACAAATCAATTAGTCAACCTGATAGATCAACTAAGGGTGTAGTCAGCACAGACATCGTAAATGTCTAGGCTGTGAATTGCTAACACGACAGATGTAAGACCCTTGTATTGAATATCAAGTCGAATGCACAAAGCTTTAAAATTGACAGTTCTTAGCCTTTTTTGGTGTTAAACTACTAATCTTGAAAGTAGCTTAAGGCCGCATACAATAGTTTCTGTTCAGATCTTCCTTGCTATATAATACAAGTCACAGTAGTCATCAACCTGGCAGCTGGAAGGTTAAACTTATGTTTAAAGTAGAATATGGAGCAAAAAAGATATTCTAGGGAGAAGATTATGTGTCTGCCTGAAGTGATGAAAACAACATGTATAGGATAACAATTTCGGGCTGCGGAGAAAAAAATCGACAGTGTAGAGGTTTTAAAATATACCTGCTGTTCTCTGTTTTTGCTCATGTTCCACTCTCTTCAGCTAAACTGTCTGGGGGTCAGTGTGCAACTTATTGTGTTTATATGTGCAGATGTAAATGTATGTGTGTGTGTGTGTGTGGGGGGGGGGGGTAGTGAGGGCATAGGGACCAGAAATAGATTACGGGCAGTGGCATGTGACGAAGTGGACATTTTAAAAGAAATGGACAAAAAATACTCGCTGCAAACCTTTCTGTTTCTAGATCCTTCGTCGAGAAAACGTCTGCATTTTATAAGTGTGTATAGGACATCTGATGTATATGTTTGGGACAAGATGTGAAAGAGGCGTATAAGCGTTAGTGTAAGTTTGTGTGTGCGTGTTGGGAGGTGCAGTGGGTGGAAAGAGGGGGGAAGAATTCTTATTTCGTGTTGTGTTTCTTTAAACATATTAAGAAGTGTCACCGTTTCAAAAAAGATTCCGAAATGCCAGAATTTGAATGCCCAGCTTTTTATATATACATTTTTATATATTTTATATATTTTCTTTTTATATCAGATACGCGGAGCAAGATGGGTCTGTGTTTGCCACATGTGATATCTAGTTGAAAGGATGACCTCATGTGTGGGAAGGTGTTTATGTTTCTGCTTTCCAGTGCCGTAATAATCTAGTATTTGTATCATCCTGCTGAGAAATCAGACGCCTTTCTCCAAACAACCGTGAGGTCTGGAGATCATTATGACATGGAGTGGTTAACGCACATTCATCCATTTATGTAACTGTTTTCGTATGACTTCAGTTGTCCCCGGCTAGAAGAGGGCAAACACAGCCACTTAATTTTCATTATAAGCAAGAAGGATGACTTTTCGATTGATGAATTGAAAGGTCGTGAAACAGTTTAGGCGAAGAAAAGAGAGAATTTTCAAATTCTTTTTGTATAAGACTCTCACCTTGAGGCTTAATATTTTTCATCTGTTGAATTTGTCTTGCTTCCTTTGACGTTAATTGGACCTGCGTTCATGTCCGCAATCAAAGATACTCGTTCAAAAAGCTCATAGAGAGAGACAGAGAGAAAGAGAGAACGATGACTCCACTCAAAATATCTCACGGGAACACGATAAAACTTAAATAGGGAAGAACAGTGAGTGTGAGGGACTGGATATCATAGTGTATTCCTCCTGAATTCCTCCTTTCATGTAATGCAGCAGACATTATGTTGATCAGAATAAGAGTTCTCACAGGACAACAGCAAAAACCGATCTCAAGAAATGTTCTGCTTAACAGTAGATATACTGTGTTAATTTGCTAGTTTATGTTCCGATAACTAACTAACTAACTAATTAACTAACTAACTAAGTAACTAACTAACTAACTAACTAACTATATATATACACACACACAAACACACACACACACAAATCCTATACCAATGATTGAAAACATCAGAAACTCTGTAGGTACATATTACAATGGAGAGAGAGAGAAGAAGAAGAAGATGAAGAAAACAGAAATACGAAGAGAGAAAGCAAGACAGACAGACAGAGAACCAGAGCGAGAGAGAGAGAGAGAGAGAGAGAGAGAGAGAGAGAGAGAGAGAGAGAGAGATAGAGTGGCATATAGACAAATACTAAGTTACATCTTTTTACAGCCTTCCAGTCTGCCTTGAGCAAAATGAAAAAGGAACATATAGGGAGCTCTGCTTTGTGGAAAGAGAGAATGTACACAAGCAGGAACTATAAATATAGAGGGCAATAAAGTTCTTGAAGAAAGAAGTCAACTTTATTTTTATGTAACGGGCTCAGAAGAAAGGTTCTATGAAATTCTCAAAACTGATGAATGGAACATAGATTGAGGCAACTAGTTACTCTCTCATAGTGCAGTTGTCTTCAACAGTAAGAGCATTTCCTACTACAAGTTCGTACGTGCCATAATGTGAAAATTACCAGAATCATACTACTTGTGTCTTGTTATCCCTGTTAACCGCCACATTTTCCCAGTTGTGTTTCATGCTTGTTCAACAATTAACCCACTCTGTTTCTCAAGGACAATGCATATATAACAATTTGATTCCACACTCGATACCGGGAGCCCCTTGTAGAGACTGGATTTCCGATCTGCACAATATGGACTGTAATTGTTCATATTTGAGATTGACTATATAGCTGTAACAGAATAGTAAAGTACTCGTCCTATCTCAGACTTTGGCCTCAAAAGGGCAATTTCTTAAACTTGATCAAAATGTTATGATAAATATCTTAAAACTCTAGCGATTCATGTTTTCAAGCTGAATGACCAGTTCAGCCTCACAACTGTCAAGAAAATGGTAGAGGATAAAGTAATACGGCAATATGTAGCTGGGGAAAAGTTGGATAGCAAAGGACACAGAATACATTAAGTCAACAAAATTATTCAGTTGCTTCAATAAGACAAGATCCAGCTCACGAGCATAACAATGTGATCTGAGCAATGATAGAGGAAATATGTGACAAAAGGATCTATGGTTCTAATACTCTATTGAAACAGAAACAAAAGGAGAGTGTAAGAGGCAGAACAAAAGAAAGAGAGTAAGAGAGAGCGAGACAAAGTAAGGCAACGGAAGCGAGAGAGAGAGAGAGAGAGAGAGAGAGAGAGAGAGAGAGAGAGAGAGGGAGGGAGGGAGGGAGTGCGTGAGAAAGAGCGGAAAAGTGAATGAAAATAGTCTGTCCATACCCCAGGCCAAGTCTGTCCCTGGCCATGTAATCAGTTCAGGTTCCAATTGATTCTGATGCCCATGTCGCATTTCTATTCAAATTCAAGACCTTTCGCTTGCGGCATAGAGAATAGACATTGCTATTGTCCAATTTAAAGTCGGTTTCCTCTGTAATCCACTCGTACTTGAATTATTTATCCTTGAAAAGAAAAAAAAGGGACTTAAGAGAGATATAGAGTCGCTCATCCCTTTTTTTATTTTAGTGTGGAATTGACTTTTTCCCTCTTAAACTCTTTTTCTTTCTTTTTTTTTTCCTCCACCAAACTGATAAAAACTTTGTTTTTTGGTTTACATATTTTCTTGTAGACAAACTTCGTTGATTTACATACTATTGGGGTATATCTAATTTAAATAGCCAGCGAGTAAACACTGTGCTGACTTCAGTTTGGAGTGGTCTGCAATGTAAGAAAGCGTTAGGATTAAGTATCATAATTTCTATATTCTTCGTGTTATTTATATCCATGCTTATGTGTCCCAGTCTGTGACATACTGTTATATTTACAGAGCTTTTCATAAACGAAACGAAACTTGTTCTGAACGTTGTAGTAATTTACTCGCTAATAGAACAAACCCTTTATTTTTGAGTCTATGAATGCTGCCCGCATTAAAATAGGCTTGGAGTTGCACAAACAGGTTTAAAGTGTTAAAATTATCACATCATCCAGGGGAAAGATCGCAATTCACACATCTTTCAACGACGTGAACTTGACCCCCCCCCCCCCCCCACACACACACACAAAAATGATGTCTGATTGATGTAAACTTCCCAATGACCAGGAAGAATCTCCAGATAATAAATGGGCAAGAGCGATCATTATAAGAGAATTTCATAAAACGATGTTGCAACCTTGCCTACAACAAAACAAGACTCACTGTAAAGAGGTTATCCAATGTAGTACAGTTCGAGCCAGAACTCGCGACCTTCCCTGCTGGCTCAATGAGCAAGCGGCAAGAAGGTCAGCCTCTATAACGCTACAAATTTCTTTCGATCGGAGTCAATTCGTGCAAATAGCCTTTAATATCTCGTCTTTGAAAGCGCACAGATAATATCAAATTGATCACAATTCTTACTTATGAAACTCCCTAATCTTGGCATATTTTTGTAAGAATGCAGTTGTTATATTTTTTAAATTTTAATATCTTCGTAGAAAATATTTTAAAAAATGAATTTTTCTAAGCATTAAATCTAAATGCAGAACTAAATAAATCCAATAGTCTATTTTTTTTGGTACAATGAAATATAACCAAATGAGAAAATATGAATGTACGTATACGGGCTTCGCTATCTGTGAGTGATAGGTTCTCCATGACTGAGTGAGAGATTTTGCACGTTTTCTTTACCAAGAAGAACAATACACTAACATTCTGAGTCATCGAATGTAAAGTCTAGACAGATCAAGATCTAAATCTAGATAAATCCTATGAAAAGTTCTTTCCCTGTCACAAATCTAAGGGCAGAATTCAAAGCTGATCAACACAAAATGTGTGTTTGTTTGTGTGTGTATGCATGTGTTTATATCTTTGTATTTGGCATTAACTACTTTGATAGATCTATTAACTAACCCTCTCGCCCCTTCGCAGTCTCCAGTGAGATCATTCTGTTTATCAGAGGACAGCGTACAATAAAAGTAAACGTCCCCCGACTGAGTGAGGCGGAAAAACGTGCATCGTTCTATGAAGGAGAGATGGAGGGGGATACATTAACTCAGAGATCTCTAGGTCGATGTTCTGCCCACGCATAATGAAGTCATTAATAAGAGAACATCACTCACGGACGGCACAAGAAGTGTGCAAGTATACGAGCTCAAAATCTAAAGCACTTATAATAAAACGCCTTGGCACAATGCTTCGAACAAGAGATCTCGCCCCACTAATAATAGCGCGCGGAGCTTTAATTAGTCAGGCGTTTCGTCAGCAACTTCTAATTATAGTTGGACTATAACCTCTTTATCAAAACTATAGATCTATCTATAAGGCATGAGCAGAGAATATTAACCTCATTGTAAATACATTGTTTGCGATTGTCTCCCAACAAGTCACTTAGTTTGGTTCAGGGATGCACCCAGTATGTGGAAGTCAGTTCTCTTTTACGATCTTAGACCTAGTCAGTTTTAGCACCAACCCCCCCCCCCCCCCCTCACGA
>JBCEWB010482030.1:0-13247 GCA_039654565.1 Peronia peronii | reverse complement strand
TTACAAAACATATCATCAAAAACTATTAATCACTTTTGCTGTCTTAGCAAGCGAGTTTTCAAACAAATAGTTGAAATCTTTCAAGCCACTGAATTATTGTTTGTTATGACCACCAGCAAGTGCACCAAATGACATAAAAACAGATGATTATAGGATGATACTCTTCAAATAATGCTAGATTAAAGATCTTTTTTGCATAACAGTACAGAGAATTCCAATATAACATTAAAGAGAAAGTGAATGAAAATTGTAAATTGGCAACTTGGGAAATACCATTCTCTACACACACCTACACACATGGCAGTGAATCCAAAGGACCTGGTGCTGATAAAAATGTGCAGTCCAACGACAAAACAAAACTGATGCATCCTTAGCTGCAACCATCTGTCATCAGCTTTTCTTTTCAACTAGTCTATTTGAAATCTTTGCTATCTTTCTTTTCCTCTACATATATTTCATGTCTTAAGTGCAAAAGTCGTGAACTGTTAAAAATTTTATGACAAAATTATATTACTCTATTTTCAGTATGAAAGAGTTTCTGTTTTCCTAAAAGCTTAAATTTTATTCAAGAGTTTTTTGCCTTATTTTTCTTTATAATGCAACCTTTTCACTGCATAGTGAATACCAAATGCTCTTGAGTTAGCAATAAACACTTAATTTTAGTATGCTCTCATTTATGTTCCTCAGGAAACATTGGGACGTAATGAAATTTTGTAAGAAAAATCTGATATGCACAAAATTATCAGCAGAAAATCTGGTATCCCAAAATTATATTCCCAAAAATAAGGCATGTCCAAAATATATGCCAAAAAATCTGGCATGCCTATATTATGTGCCCACAAACCAGGCATTCAGAAAATTATCTGCCGAAAATCAGGCATGATTACCATTTGCGTTCCCAGAAATCTGGCATAAAGAAAATTATATTTCGACAAATATGGCATCTACAAAATTTTTTGCCAAAAATTGGGCATGATCCAAACTTATGTGCCCAAACATTTGGCATGCCCAAAATTATGTGTCAAAAATATGACATCCACAAAATTATGTGGCCAAAAATCTGGCATCCACAAAATATTGTGGAAAAAAAATGGCATTAACAAAAGCACCGCCCATGTGTCCTAAAAATATAGCATGCACAAAATTATAAGCCCAAAAACATCTGGCAAACACAGCATTATGTGCCTAATGCTCAGTTGCTATAATAGATATTGAATATTGAAAATGAAATATCATTTTGCTATTTCCTGGCAAAATCTCTACATATTAACATCTAGTGACATTGTGTAACATACTTCAAATCTTTTCTGGTTGATAGCTTTTACACATAAAATTTTCACAATTTCACTTTTGAATATACTGTTTACGGGTAAGTTTAATAATGAAATCTTACATTTCAGGGAGTTTAAAACCTTTCAACATATGTCAACTAAACTGAATTTTTCAAAAAGGAAGTCACTCCCAAAAATGTCAGCTCCATATATTATTTTATGTTCTTAAGTGAAAGTCATACTAATATTCCTGGTAACATCATGAAATTCTCTTATTCTATTCTTTGACTTTTATTTGCTAATATTTTAAATATTTTCAAACCTCAGGACAGAAAGTTGATCTCTATACTCTGGTACACAATGCTATCAGTTATGTTTTGTTATTGAGACTAATCTATTCCACAGACTACAACAACCAACAACCAAAATATTCAGAAAGGTCAAACCTGCTCGGCGTCCCATCGTTGTGAGTTGACAAGGTTCTGAGAATCCAGGTCCTCTACCCTCCTCCGTCTTTCGTCCTCTGCCTCGTCCTCTGACGTCAACCTCTCGGGATCCCCGCGTCGTTGCAGCCGTTGGGGATCCTGCCCGTTCTTCCTGCACACACATACAGACAGACATTTCATTAGTGAGATTCAGAGCATTTGTATTTGCAGTGTTAATGTTATAAATATTATGAATTTCAACCAATACCACTCCTGCAAAATCACAACTTATGACATATTTTAGTCAACATTCATTATGCGCTGTCATTAGAAAGCAGTTGTCAGCTCTCATACTTTCAATGAATTCTAAAACAGAGAAAGAAAGATATAATAATTTAAACACAAATGATCAAAATCATTGATTGAAAAATTAAAATGCCATCACTGATTTTTTTTTCTTTTTTAAGAGAGAGAGAGAGAGAAAGAGGTGTGTTTTAATCCAAAATATACAAATAAACTCAAGAAATGTATGCTCAAAGTGATTTATTGTTAAAGCAAGCAGCAAATACGCGAGAGACAGTAGAACCAAGGATGTGAAAAGAAAAGCTATCAGTTTGACAGAACATGGGCAGATAATTATGCAAAAGTTACAACACAAGAGATCAAGGCCACTGACAGAGCAGACAATGAACCAAACGTCACCTGAGCATGTTGTCGTATTCGTCTCTATTTCGTCTGTTGTAGTCGTCCTCTGGCGACAGGCCCGCCACGCCGGAGTCATCATCATGTCGACGGTCTCTGCCTTTCTCTGCTGACCGAGGAGGACTTTTTTTATGCGGGGAAGGGGTTCTATCCCGAGTGAGATGAACGCCAGCAGCATGATACACTGGCACTACTTTTTTGTTCTCTGCTGGTTCATCCCACTGACCGGCTGGTTTTTGTGTGTACTGTTCGGCTGGTGGTTGGTTTGGTCCTTGTTGTTGTTGTTGTTGTTGTTGTGAGTAATAATCATTTGCCTTATCTGGCTGTGTATTGTACGGATCTCGTTGATAGGGGTCATTGGGTTGTGCATTCCTAACATACGGCTGATTTTGATTATAGTGATCTCTGTTCGGGGACTGGTTTCGATTGTAGGGGTCTTTCCTGGGATCCTGGTTTTGGTTATAGGGATCATCGGGTTGTTTGTTTTGGTTATAAAGATCTCTCCCTGTGGTATTGTACGGGTCTCTCTGAGAAGGCTGGGTTTGGCTGCAGGGATCGTTTTGGCTATAGGGGTCTTTTTGGTTATACGGATCATTTTGTTTATATGGATCTTTTTGGTTATAGGGATCTCTTTCTGAGGGTCGGTTTTGGTTATTGGGATCTTTATTATCTCTGTCCTGAAAGTGGTTTCGATTATAGGAGTCCCTGCTGGATCCCTGCTCTATCTGAGGGAGGGGCTTATATTTGTTGGCGGGGGTGGCAGGTTGGAAGCTTTTGTGGCTCCTTTCACTATCCGAGTCACCTGGGAAAAGTATAAGCGAACAAGAGCGCATTCACAGCTGTTTAGTCGACACATATCGGATTGCTACGAATTTTCCTCGCTATTTCTTTCAAATTATCTTTCAATACTTTCTTTTTTCTTTTCTTTTTTTTAACTCATCCATAATGATTGCAAAGGTGGGTATCTTGACGGATAATGATAATTTCTCTTGCTTCATTTTACTCAAAGAAGAAATTCTTTAACGCACCATTCTATAAGTCTAGCAAAGAGTCAATTGTTATCTCCACAACAAAGTGTACATCTTGTTTATCCCATATAACAATTTTTTCCAAAAACATTTTCAACCATTTGTCCTCCGATGCCTTATAGTCTGACTTTATAGTCTGAGTGCTTTAAGGACAGCAAAAGGTACAATCAAATTTATCCGTAGTAATATTATCTATGCCACATACAAACTTTACTTTAATACTATTATCAACCAAATTTTAATAGTATCAACCAAATTTTAATATTATCAACCAAATTCTCTACTCTGTCTAATGACTTGATTCTACATGGTTAGACTCTAAGACCTAGCACTAATCCGTAATTAAAAGGATGTGTAGCAAAGCTTCCTTCTGCTCCCCCCTCCCCTTTCCCCCTCCCCCCCTCCGCTTCCTTCCTTTCCAGTAGCTTCTCATAAGGAACCTATCAGCATCTCCGGATAGCATCAGTAAGCGTATTAGGTGACACTCCACACAGTTAGGGTGGGACAGGGCGGCACACACAGGTAGGTTACACTGCCAGCATGCAGATGAGCAGGCAGGTTAGTTAGTGACGAGAGTGGTAAGTCTGTGAGTTCTAGGAAAAGCACAGCGAGAATGCTAGTGAACAAAGGGTAAATCGTGAGTAAATACAACAGATCTACACTAACAGAATTTCCACATCAGTCGGCACTGCTTCACAATCATGGTCCTGTCCTATGTTTACATCAGCTGAGGTTGCATACCTACTCCAAAGCCATACTTCTCCAAGTAATGACATTCAGAAATGCTGGTTTTATTTCATCTTTATTTATAACACTTTGTTTATTTAACAAAGCAAGCACACAGTACAGAAGTACAGAAAGTCTTTAATTTCGGGAGGAATTCTAAACGAAATATTCAGGTTTAAAATTGACTATATTACATAACATGCATTAATTTAAAGTCTATTGATAGTTGTGTAAACAGGAGGGGACCATGATTTTGGAGAAATGCCTTTCAGTCTGACTGTAAGAAGCCTTTACATTCGATACAATTTTCTGTGTCATGGGTATTTCATGAACATTTCAAATTTGCTAATAACAATATACAACAACAGCTGATAACATTGACATGGTGTAGCATCTTCAAACTAGGGAAATTCTTTAATGTTCATCCCAACTGTGGGCGAAAGGACAGAACAGGACAATGGTTGGGGTTTCCCCCATGACCAAAAATAACACCTGGATTCTCTTTACCGAATCAAAGGATAAATCGATCTGTATTACACACATTTTCTTCAAACTGAACAAGTAGGTCATAAGGAATTGCTAAAATTTCTGGACAGATTTTCCAGAATTTGAGCAAGCAGATAACTATGATGCACGAGTGATTAAATTATTGGATAAGCTAAGTAAATAATAATTTTATGCTTCATATATTGATCTACATCTCATATATATAGTGGTATATGTATGAAGTCTGAAGATACTGAAATTGCAGAGAAGTGATTAATCATCATTGCCATTTATGAACATTACACGTTGGTAATGAGTGATACTTTCCTTAAACATATAAAATTGGAATCACTATCATGATCATTATTTTACAAAAGATGTCTTAAAATTAAGACGACTGTCCACCGGCAATTAATCAAATACATCAAAAAAGTTGAAAAACAATATGAAAAATTTTGAATTGAGTTAATAAAATAAACTAATATCGCTAGCCAAATTTTCGAGTCCGCTTGGCTCTTCGTCGGGGCAATTACCATGACCATCATTTTGATAATCTCTGGCTTTTCCTTGATAGACTTGTTCTGATGTCTTTGATTCTGTTTCTGTTGCTCCATTTGAATGAAATCATCCACAGATGGCGAGAGATTAATTCTCTGTGAAACTTTTCTTCTTCAATAACAAACAGAGAAATCTGCAAAGCTTTTTATTTACAGGTAACAAGGGAAGTAAGCAGACTAATTATCGAATCCAATATAACACAACTGTTGTCAATTAGTGGAGCAGGGATGGGAGGGGGAAAGATTAAATGTTGAATGGTGTAGATGATAAACAATAAAAAAGAACAACAACAACAAGACCCCAGCCGCTGAAATACTTTGAAAAATATGAAAGGAAGGGTGAAATTATCAAATCATTGGGTTGGCAAAATTCCTCTTTGGTTTATGTTAACTATCGCCTATAGAATGTGGAAAGCTTGAGATTCTTCATAACAGTTTCTATATTTTCCACCTGCCATTCGTCTTTTTAAAAAATACAAGCAAATACTTAAAAAAAAAACTCTGACAAATTGTGTAAATCTGCCAAACTATGTGATTATCCTGCTCTTGTTTTTGCATTCTTGCCATCATCTTCTATCTTGCAGGCACCCCTTCTCTTTCTCATCCCACAGGTGTTTGGCCGTACCACATTTATCTACGTATGCTCAGTCTCTTCCCAGACATTTATTTTGAAATACATTGAAAAACACCATGTTATCACTGCTCTGTAAACAGGACAGGAGAAAATGTCCATATTTTCTTCCAACTTTTACCTGCCTATCATTGTTCTTTAATCACATTTACCTCATTCGCTTGTGACTAACTTGGTCCAAACCCTTTTATAATATGACATTGTTTACTGTTATTCCTTTAAGTTTATCTAAACTAAAAAAAAGGTTTAGACAGAGCGTTAATGCTCTCTTTACAAGTATTGTGCCAAACCCGATGAAATGACAAAAGAATGTGTTGGGATGTTACGAGGTGTGGAAGATACAGGTCGTTTTTGTGCGCACTACGACATACCATTATCAACACAGCCAGCGATTCCAGCTCACCCTGCCTACTGTATCCCCCAGGGCATGGCTCTATTTGGCTAGAGTCCTTTGTAATAAACTCAAGTTCAAATACAGTTTTTAATGCAACAGAAGAACATGGATTGAAAGGGAGAAGGGGAAAGAGGGAAGTGGGACTTATGCTGAAAAGTATGAAGTTGCAGATCCCAGTTCAGTCACTAACTTGTTACCACCACAGAACTTGATTGATTAGAATCAACCGGCCTCAGGTGTATGTAATAAGCGATCTTTTGTTTTACCTGCCAGTGGTTAGTCGCTCCGAAAGGTCTTCAAATAAGGTGAACACTTTATGGTAGATTATGAACAATGTATTATAGATATCCAGGCGAGATGTGAAGCTGGATCCGATTTTCTTTTTCAGCATGCTGCTGACAGTACAATGAAATATTTTTGTTCGTACATGTAAGTAAATGGCATTCATGATGGCAAACTTAATTTTCCAGTTCCATCACAAAGAACACATTATCAGCTCTATCCACTCTAATCCTGTGGGTTTTTTACTTTCCAACTGCCCCCTAAGTGACGACAAGAAAGTGGGGGCTCAATAAACTACAATGTGGCCTCAAGGTTTGTGGATAACTGGACAGAGTTGGCAGAACACGAAGAACTTAAGCGTAAAAGACAGAGAAAGTGGGGAAGAGAGAAAGAGAAAGCCATAGAGGATAAAACTGTCCACTCGTGGGGAGAGGGAGGGGGAACAGACAGAGGGGTGATAAGATACAGCCAGGCAGACATATGAGAGAATGAACCTAAGAGTTTGTGGGTGAGCGATTGGAGTAGGGCCATTTGACTAATACAAATTATCATGAGATCTGGGAACGTATGAGTAGATTGTTTCAGGATTTCATTAAGTTTCTTTTGGCTCTGAAGGGGATGTTGAATTTGGTGAATGACTGAACTGGCTGGATTGGATATGCATTAATTATTAACGTGGCGAATGTTTGCAAGATTGATGTATGTGTTTTTGATACGTCAGTTTTCAAGTAAGTACTTTAAATGTCTGCAGGAACAGAGTATATATGTTGCAGAAATGTACATATGTATCGTTATATCATGGGCATATCACACACACAATGGCATACAGTCATATAAATCTGATTATAGTGCAGAGTTAAATATGCAGTCCAACAGGCATCATGCTCGAATTATCATCTACATGCACAAGTGGTCACAAATGTTTATCGTTTCTCCACTCACTGTGAACTGCAGTGTTAAAGTGTGATGAAGCAAAACTAAAAATAACATTTAACTGCTCGTTAAAACATTAGAAAAATAAAAATGAACGCTACTGGTCAACTATGACACTCTAACAGAAGTGCATATCACTCTCACTAACACAACATTCAAAGTGCTATCGCTCAGTGAGCAAGGGGCATAACTGCGCCTTCTGCATCCGCCAGGAGTGATGTGCCCCTCTAAGGGACGTAACTAAACACAAACTAACGTGATCTTCACTCAAATAAATTAATTTTAGTATGAAAGCCATTGAAAATCTGCTACAAGCAACAAATTCACACATTTTATCTACCATGCAAAATGTTTAATTTAAAATTCAGCCAAACTACTAATCTGCAGATCAAAATTCACTAGATGCTTTTTTGCCCCTATCAAAATAACATTAAGATGTTTGACGTCAACTCAGTGGCCAATATGTAGTATTATTTTACCAAAACATCGTTGTTGCTCCCCACTTACCAGGGTAGCCGTTGCGGTATGTGTTAGGTGGATAACCTCTTTGGTAGGGCGATGTCCGTCTGGACAGAGGAGGTGACTGGGAGGATCGATCGCTGATGGCCAAGGCATCTCTGATCTCTGGTGTGGCTTCTAGAATGTACAGTTCTGGGGCAAACGCCTGCCGGGGGTTACAGAAACAGTGTCATATTTGGCTGCCAGTCAAAATGAGTCGTATTTTCCACCAAACTGAGCCAAGATAATCACATAAAACCGTAATTCATACATTTTCATAAACAAAATTTGAACTAGCTTGACTGTAGCCAAGGGTAGCCTAAATTGAAGACACGAAAGTGATCCCTCAGTATTGCTAAAATCCGGAGAACAATCGGTAAAAATGAAGTTTTTCACAGAAATCGTGTATTTACCTCACAACGTCCTGATATAATATGCTTATCACCTGCTCATGCCAGTAATATTTTCTTATTCAAAAAGGAAAATTCTGTCAATTTCTGCTCTATAAAACCATCGATATCAGACCACCCTCACCACATTAAACCCTCAATTTCTCTCTGTTCAAGTCCACTGACGTACGACTCAGTCTGACTGGCCGGGAGACATGTAGAGTTCCATTGCTTTGACTCAAGCAGACATTTGTCATTTCATAAACAATCAGCGCGAACAATCTGCACTATCGAAACTGTTTCAAACCAATCAGCTGTTAATTTGTTTGGATTAAACTTAAGTTCTCCAATCAAATTCCCTGATCCTGTGTTCTATTAGTGACAAAATTTTACTTTTTATTCTGTCGTAGTATTAGAGATTATCCTGGAAAAACAATCTTAGCCAAAGCTAGCAGTGTATTCACTCTATCCACTGATTTGATCACTATCATCCTCGATCAAATTCGTTGTTTTTCCAGAAACTGTTCAAGACGGACTCTGTCAGGCTTTAACCAACTCGATCCAGTGACATAAACGAATGACAAATTGATTAAATATGGAGAATGAATTAATTTCAAAACTGGTGAAAATTCCAAAATTCCAAGAGGACGACATTTTTCGTTTAACTGGTATATCGCAGATTATCATCACTTTCATCATTTCATGCATCAATATCCTCCATAGGATAAACCAATAAGATCATTATGTGAAGGAATGGTGACATGCAAGTAAAAAAAAAAAGATACAACTAGGATTGAAATTAAGAATGATAACCAGAAAGCCTTGCTGTAGCCATATTTCAAAGTTAACACCACAAGTCATCCCAAGTGCTTCAAGTCAATATGAAATCAGTGGAGTCAACTGACCCCAACACAAAAAAACAAACAAACATCAAATTGACAGGAATCAATCACCAGGTGGGATCAAAGTCAGAGGACTCACTCACCACAGGAGGTAGGAAATGTTTAGCCTTCAGCTGATACTCTTGCTTGGCTCGCAACTGTGAATGACAAGAAAAAATAAA
This sequence comes from Peronia peronii, assembly GCA_039654565.1. NCBI lineage: Eukaryota > Metazoa > Mollusca > Gastropoda > Systellommatophora > Onchidiidae > Peronia > Peronia peronii. Next base: position 3,862 of record JBCEWB010482030.1, on the reverse strand, counting down.
ACACGATTGTACATGTTTTCAGACAGAATGAGTGAATTTCGTGTGACTGGTCTCACTATTCTTCAGTCAAAACATCATCAACAACAACAATAACAAAAAAATAGTTTTCATAATAAATTTAAGACCCTTTTCCTTCTCCCTCTCTTTCTTCATCTTTCTCCTGCTCACTGAGTCTCTCTCTCTCTCTCTCTCTCTCGCTCTCCCGCTTTTTCCTTCGCTCACTCCTCTCTCCTTCACCTTGACTGCCGGAAGCTGAAATTAAATGTGAGATCGGATGTCTCAGTTACAATCTGAGTACTCCATGAATCAAACACTCACAGAGGTGATCAGCTCGTCTGGTAGAAAATGTCAATGAACATGTCGCTTTTATAACACATCCACAGATCATGTTCCAATAATCTTTGATGCCACCTGATTTCATTATGTTATACTTGTGTCTTTATCTGTCTGTGTGTGTGTATGAGAGAGAGAGAGAGAGGAGGGAGGGAGGGAGATTTCACTTTCGCTAAACAAGTTTCACAATACTGGATTTTTTAATTATTTTGTTCAAGATGACTAAAAGAAAAAAAAAAAGACAGAAAAAAAATGAGTGATTATGGATTATCAATGTGTTTGGTGTCTCCGATCCTGGAGAGCAAAAGACCTTGTTAAGTGGGCGGGGTGCACGGAATAGGGGCTCGAATAGGAGAGGGGTCACTGATTTAGACATTTCATTTGTCGATTCCCTCGTAATGCTAAAGTTTGAAAACCGCTGCCCTGTGTAAATTTGTCAAAGTTATAATCCCTGTAATCTCGCTACTCAATCAACAATGTGATTTGATGGATGAAGAAAGGAGGGGTATCGACTGATCGCTGACCCTGACTACGCAATTAGCGATGCTGATACCGGTAACTGGCTCCCTTGGGGAATACATGGCAAAAATCCACTCCGTAATCAATCACTCTTGTATTCGAGCCTTTGGCATGTTGACTCAATGGATTCGATATGCATGTAGTGGTTTGGAATGTTGGAATGTGCCAGTGCTGAGCGTTTCTCAATCACAGACGAGCTCTGTATTCTAAATGCTTGTATACGTTATCATGATCAGCGCACACACCTGGCATGTGTGTATGGCAGATAGGTTGACAAACAGACAGAAGGACAGACAGGAGGACAGACAATCAGACAGACAGACGGATAGAAAGACAGACAATCAGACTGACAGACCAACAGAAGGACAGGCAATCAGATAGACAATCAGATAGACAACAGACAGACAGACAGACAGATCAAAAGACACACAGACAGACAGATTTTGTACCAGTAAGGAAAAATTATGATCGAGTATTATGAACATCCTTGAAAAATGCATGACTGGCTATCAGATATGGAAATAGATTCATTATTTATTTTATATATTTTCACATTGTGTATCAGACTATTATTAAATATTTCTCAACTCGGCGGTTGTTCGCCTCAAACAAAGAGTGTGCCGTATATGTAGGAAAATGGGCCCTCAAAACGAAGATTTGACAAACAACTTTTTGTTTCATTACCATAAAAGTTTAAACTACAGATTTTATCACAAATTGACAAAACCCCAGTCCAAAGTGCGATCTCATTCTACGTGTTCTTTAAAGCAAATTTCTCCCAGCCGTCACGAGTGTCAAATGGGCAGTCACACTCGCCTGCACACATACATTCCTGCGGTCATTAAAATTCTCCCGAGTTCTGGTGTTTCTTTCAGGGCAGACAAATATTTGCCTTCAGATTACCCTGGTCACATTTACGACCCCACACCCCCATACATCATCGCCGAGTTAGCCTTGAACGGCAGCCATTAATTAGACCGATAATATTTGAGGGCTCTTAAGAAAAATGGCCGCCATTCGCGAGAGTCGTTAACAGTTACAGGTACCATAGCATTGGTGACGGTAAACAGGTCCTGCCGCGTAAACATGCTCGGGGTAGGGGGGGGGGGGGTAGGGAGGAGTCAAGGTCGGCGTGGCCTGCATTGAAAACCGTTAACCTTAAACCCAACGTTACCAGTATTACATAACTCAATTAGATCGAACCTCAATGAAATTTATAATAATAATAATAATAATAAAGGGCATTTATATAGCGCCTCATCCCTGGAGGGCTCGAAGTGCTTTACATCAGGACCAAAATGTTGAGCAGCCACACACGAAATATGCCTCAAAACAAACATGGGCAACAACATACGTACAAATTCATACCATGGTATACAGACATGATTCGAGACATGCTCACATACATAATCACGTAATACAACTCAAACACATTTGCAAGTTTGTAGACATGACTGACAAACGGGAAAAGCCTGAAAACATTACTCAGACAGATGCTTGGTGAACAAATATGTTTTTAACCAATTTATAATAAAACGCTGACCATATATAGTACAGATTTTCACTGGTGTCCAAGACAGATTGTACTGTGGACATGGATGGTCTCACTGAGTGTCACTGATGTTCAGCATTGCTTCAAACATAGATTATCACTGTCTTTCAAAAGCTGCTTCAAGACGTGATGGGCTATACGGATGAGCACTGACCACCGAACGTAACAAGGGCCGTAATAGGAACTGAATGACCAATTTAATGTGCTGTCTAAGACTTCACGATTCGAACCAACGTAAAGCAAATGTAATGTATCCTTTCTGCCGCTTGGACTGTCCTCTGGTCCAGCACTAAGAAACATGAACATGACACATACTTTCGATCATTTGGACTTTCTTCTGATTACAAAGCCTGCAAATGTCTTTGACTACCACTGAATTAGCCCATAATATTGGTACCTTTTACTTGTAACGTTTGTGAATGAAAATCCCAATGTGCAGTTTTTGATTTTGTTTTTGTTTTGTTTTGCTTTTTGTTTGGTTGGTTGTTTGGTTTTGTGGGTGTTTATGAATGTGTGTGTGTGGGGGTGGGGGTGGGGGGGGGGTTGCTTTTTTTTTTTTTTAAAGTTTGATGCATATGGAATTTTCCTTCAAAAGCTACGGAGATATAAAGAACACTTAATAATGGGAGAGGAGAGAGAGAGAGAGATACAACTGAGCTGTAATGAAATAGCGAAGATCGGTTAACGGTCAAAACTTGACGTTACTCTGCCTTGTACCTAAGTGATGTTGTTTTATAAAAGCCTGTTCAGCTTGTTGAGATCAAGCGCAGCTTTCTGGAATCTACTTATAGTTTGAAACATGGCCGATCTGACAACCTCGCATTCCCTAGTAGTGCCCAAGATAGCACGGGTCTGGTTAAAAGGCAAGAGATATTCAAGAAGGAAGGAGGTTAAAATTCTATAGATGCAACGTACAACCCTCGTGATTTGTCTGTAATCAGAACTAGTAATTAGCCCGTCGAAAATGCATATGAGAGTGTGAGAGGAGGTCGTGACCCTTTGCCCCCTGTTTTCATCATCGTGTTCAACCCTTTATAAATTGATATTTTCCTTTTTCTCCATCACTGGGGAGTTTTTATTTATCCTATTTTTATTTTTTATCAGACTGTGATTTTTATAAGTTTCAAGATGCAAAGAAAACGTTTTAGATCTTTCTAAAGTGTTGAAGGTGATGATGTAAACAACGGACAAAGGATCACCACCTTATGTCACAGTCTCATACACATATGAAGATTCCAGTGGAAAAAACAGATAAGTCACACTTTTGTGAAAAATGAGTTATTGCCCCGACATTATAAAGCAACACCGCTAAGATTAGTTAATCAGAACAATAATTCGGGAAAACCACGTAAGTTCCGCTTAAAAGAGAGTTTTTAAAAGCGTATACAGTGAAAAACTATAGACTTCTAAACTTTAATTTCTGTTTTTCTCCCTTTGTAGAAAATGTGACTTATCTGG